>VUQK01015219.1:0-16951 GCA_015106715.1 Bujurquina vittata
AAAAACTAGAAAAAAGCATTTCCTGGAGGAAATGCTACTGTGACTGCTTGCAGCTGAAAGATCGGTCAGTTCAAAATGCAGACACCTTGGCTCAGCCCTGGTCAATTTGCCTCACCGGATCTTTTGAGCAAATGCTTTTACATCAAAATCTGTAGCTCTTATCAAATATTTCAAATATTCTCTAACTTACCTGTAGGATAGAGAAGAGTCCTAAAGCAATCTCCTGAAGGAAATGCTAACGCTAATGAAGTACAGCTGAAAGACTGGAGCTGAAATGCTAAGAAATCCTTTGAAACACTTAGATGCTCCACAGATCACTTTGAAGTATCATCAGCCAATCAGAATGCCCCTACATGCTTTGATCTGCCAACTGAAAATCCCTTTTCTATGGGGCAAAAAGGTCACAAAAATATTAATATAAAATAAAGTTGAAACTTTTAAAAGCTGACAATGGACAGCACGGGTCACCAGAAGAAGCTGAACGTTTTGATAGAAGAACGGTTTCTGTAGCTTAAACGTAGCTTATGTCACATTTGACACAAAAAGCGGCGGAATAATAATCCCCGAGGCATTCACAGTAATAAAGGTTTCAGTTAAAAGTGAAGAGAAATACTGTGAAGGCATTCACAGTAATAATGAACTAATAAGGAAATAATGAACTAATAATGAACAATCAACCCCAACCAAACCTCAAATTCAAACCCCTTTATAAAGTGGCTCTTACACCGGAGTTTTGGTCATGCTTAATGTGAACACTCAGCATTGCAACAGGAAAATGTATAACTGGTTTAAACGAGCGCAGAAGGAACTGTGTGCAGATACAGCTGAGAGTCAAATGGAAGTCATGTAAAGGTTTCCTGGGGGGCTGTGAGCCATCAGACCACCAGAGCGCTTTTACTCAGTATGATGAGGACAGAAGAGAGCAAGGATGAGTCAAGCGTGACGTGACAGAGGAAGTCCCCAGATGAAGAAAAGCCAGAACATCGTGGAAATAAGAGCTGAAAAGTCCTGCATTGCAAAATGGCTGCACGTGACCGGGCATGTTTACTGAACGCACTGTGGGAATGACGCCGCTGATGTACTGCTGCTGGTGGAGCCTGAAACATTTAAACATAAACAGGCAGACAGTGACTCAAACAAGTGTTCAACCAGTCGGCCAAACTTCAAAATTATGAACTATAAATGAAAACAGTTACAAACGTTAAAGGTGAAAGGGAACTGAAATCACTGCCAAAGCATTTGGAGGTGAATGTTCTGTAAAAGCATCGACTAAATGTTTCAGCTGCTTCCAGAGTTTAATTTAACGCATGTTTTTATAGGTGTGAAACCTTTTTTTGAAAGTGAAGCTGTTTTTGATTTACATGCCCCTCTGTTGGCACAGGTCAAAGGTCAGATTGCAGGGGGGCTCCTGCCGCTCAGGCTCCAAAAAAAGATGGGCTTTTGCATCCCGGCAAACAGCTGGATCCAGCGAGGCATGACATCAGCAGCTGGACTGAAGTTCCAGCTCGCAGCTTCTGCTCTTACCTTCCAGATGAGGGGTGCAAAGAGTCTCACCTCACTACATCAGACCAAAGAACCTCATCTTCATTCCAAACATGGACTGCTCCACTCTGACCGATGTTAGCTGCTGCTGTACATCAATAAAATTACATGTTTTGGCTTATCCTATGTTTTTCAATGTAATCATCCAAGTGAGGTCATCAAGTGAAACCACTGACCATGCTGCAGGCATGTTTGCACCATGTGTCCTTTATCACACATATTCAGGGGTAAATGTAAAACTACTGCAGCCAGCAGCACTGCTCCCATCAGGGAACCTGCACCTGATGTCAAAAGATCACAATCTGAGATTTGGCCTCTTTAGAAGCGTCACTGAATTTTTATGTACCGTCAAGTAGATTAACGGGGGAATAGCCAATCAGTTTGAGTTCTGCATTGAATCTAAACCCAAAATATTGGAATCAGCTGCTGGTTTGTGTTTAAGCAGTGGGCGCTGTTTGTTAAGGGTACAAAGGCTGCGGGAAAGTTGTGTTTTTACTGCCTCACGCTGCTTTCTCCTGTGTGTGACGTCCTGCAGGAAAACAGCAGTGACAGAGCTGCGCCGAGCAGCCACAGTAGAATCCCCTGCTGTGCATTGTGTAGATCCACCGCATGCCACCAATGTTTGGACACAGCACGTCTGCAGTGGATCTTTTTTTTTTTGTTAATTAGTGACTGTTTTGGCTGATCAGTGTTTGTATACATTGTAGTTGAACTCTCAGGTTTTTAAATCGTGTTTTTTCTGTAAGACACACAAAACACAAACACATTTTCCTAACATTTGTTATGTGTAGTTGTTCATCACTCATTACTAAAATATATTGATTAGAGTCTCAAAATTATTATGTGTGGGTAAATAGTTCAAAAAATGTAAAGAATTTAAAAGATCTGGGAGATTTTCTCATCTGGGCTGCAAAACATGAATAAAAAACTATTTTGAGAATCTGGAGAAATCTCTGTATGCAAACAACAAAGGAAAAAAAATCCCTAAAAATCCAGGGTGGCCTCAGGAGCACTTCTGAAAATCACTGTCCTGCATGAATGTAGTTTTAAAACTCTGCCAAGCAAAGTCAAAAACAATATCCAGAAACAGGGACACCTTGTCTGGACTGAGGTGGAAATCATAGATGCCGTGTCCTCCAGGCTAAAGGGAAGAGGGACCTTATACAACTTAGTGCACAACTGATGATTTAGCAGTGCATGGCACAGGTAACGTGCACATCTGTGAAGGCACCTTTAATGCTCAACGATAATTAGCAGTTTCAGAGCGGGCGTGTTCAGAGCGCGTGCTTTGCAAAGTGTGAAACCTGCACAGGAGGGCATCATTTTTGCACCTTTGCAGTATTTTGCGAGGTTGTTGTGAATCGTGGCATAAGAGTGGCTATCCAAGCTGTTCACTTGAATCAAACCCAGAGGTCTGAATTATTGGTGGTTTCACAGCCTTTTGAGGCTGTCCTCATTTTTCTGAAAACATCCATGGGCTGTTTTGTAAACAGATGATTATTTATTTTTAACTTCTTTAAGCAGAAAAAAAATAATGAAAAATATTTTAATAGTTTATTGGGAAATGTTATTAGAGCAACACAGCTCTGCAGTGGAAGGGTTGGGTGCAGAAATGTTACACTTCGGAGCATTATGAAACCAAAATACGGGAAAGGAGGCCCCTAACTGGTGAGCAGCTAAAATCCAAAGTCTCTCAAGAAGAGTGTTGTCAAGAATTGAAGCAACACAAGGGGAAACACGCCCGTCACAAACATTGTGTAACATTTTGTTGGAATCAGAAGCGCTCAGAGTGTGCCAACCTCCGCTGGGGCAGCTCGCTCTCTGAGCAGCGTTTCCTTTGTATTTCGTAGATAATCATCGTGTCCTCTTTGTTCTTTTTGCAGTAAAATCAAGTGCAAAGTGCAGATTTTGCCCTGTTGAAACCCATTCCAACATACTTGACATAATTTTTATTTATCTTATAATATAATTTATTTTTATTTATGTGGGTTCATTCTCTTTCTCTTGACACTTTCTTTAAAGACAGAACACATTTTGGGGTCAATTTGAAAGAAAGGCAGATGTGAAATGTGAAAGTGAGGTCAGAGTTCAAATGTGACACATTTAGATTCAAACTATAATGTGATATTTAGAGTCACACACGCACACAAACGCTACCAAAAACATAATTTAACCAGTAAAACTCTGCGGTTATATAAATCTGGAGCAGCAGTGAAGATGAGGATGTTTCAGCCACTGGCTCTTCATCCTGTGACTCGGAGGTGTTTGTGCGAAAAACAGAAGCTCAGTCAGTCAAAGAGATGACACAGATGAGGGGACAACAAACGCTTTTAGTTAGAAAGAAAAATAAGAAAACAGGTAAAAACTAGTTTGTCTACAGCGACAGTGTATTGGAGTTTCCACTGAATTCCAACCAGAGTAAAAGCAGAATATTCATCCTCAATATTAGCAACTATGAAGTCACCACACACATCACTACTAATCTAGAAACACAACATGGCTTGGCTGACATGGTGGCTTCTGGCAAGACGCACAATATTATAGGCACTAAACTCTGGAACATGCAATATGGTGGCTGGTTACTGTAGTTTGTGCCGGGTCGAGTCCTGTGGAGTGAGTCCAATTACAGCGGGACGTTTGATTTCTGCAGCTGCGTGAAGCGAACGGGTTCGCTGCTCTGAGCAAACTGGGCGGCACCACCTACGCAGAGGCTACGTCACAGCACGAGGACGTTACAGAGTGAGGCACGTTTATTTTGTCCAGGATGAAGACATTCAGATTCCCAAACAGAAAGGTTTGTGAGAGAAACCAGGCATCCTGATGGGATGTTGCAGTGGAGATGAGCTAATGTAGCAGATATTTTATAATTATCACTCTATTAATGATTCTTTTAGTTTATATAACTGCGTTTTCTGGCCCCTTCTGTTTGTTTCATTTATATTTTCATAGATGTATTTTTGTCTAGCAATGAAGACGCTCAGCTCTGTGTTATAATATGATCGCGTTAACACGTTTCCTTTCCTCTTTAAAGGTACTTTTTGTAGTTATCCTCTGCAGATTGTAACTGAAGCTTGCACCACCAGGGGGCAGTGTTTTAAAAGATGCTTTTCTGTTTAAGTTCTTCTAGTCCAGTAAAAATCTGAGTTTGTCAATGTGACCCAATGAATTCCAAATTAGAGGTAAAGGTATTTTTTGTAATTACCCTTTGTAAATGTAACTAAAACTTTCACCACCAGGAAGCAGCATTTTACACGTCCACACATCCACAGTGTAGTGGTTTACACAGTGGGTCAACAAACGAAAGATCCCTGGTTTGATCCAGAGAGGAGACACAAATCCCTGTGGGGTTGTGACAGGGAAAAATACATCAGGCGCCATCCCCTGTGAATAAGGGAGCAGCCAAAAGTAGCTTATTTATGCTCTTACATTTGTTTTAAAGTTTGATTCCCATTTCTTTGGGAGGCTTTGCCTTTTTCCAGGCCACCTGCGTAAATTAGAATATGTTCTGAATAACCCGCCTGCTTAAATAAAGGCTAGATTGACTTGCTGCACAATCTCGTGAGATTGCACAAAAATACCGCCTGGTCCCAGTTCGCTTCAGTTGATCTCTCTTCAACACGGTATACAGATGTTTTGGTTATTTCTTCGCATTCGGCTGGTTTTAAATGAACTAAACACAGGAGTTTACTTAAATACCTTTGGACAAAGACTACAGAGGTTTTAAACAAGCAGCAACCTCCAGGGCTAAAAAGAGAGACGCAAACGCAGAGGTGAAGAGAAGTTAGTAGCTGAATTTCCTGAAACCCGGTGGAGTGAAAGCGGCAACCTGCTAAAAAACTGCAGTTCTGTACTTTTCCTTTCATTGAGCCTTCTTCTCATTTCTGTTGTTTCCTTTTCTCTTCTGATTTTTGCTGTTCTCTCAAGTTTTTCTAATGTACTTTTATTGACTTTTCATGTCACATTCAGAGCGGCACACTGTAAAATTAATTCATTAATTGGGTTTCTGTCTATTTCTGTGTCTCTATGTCCATATGTCCAATGCCCAGATGTATCTGAATGGATCTGAGCGTGCTCATTATTAACCCTGATCCTTTGGTTATGTTCTGTGGAGACGAGGAGACTTTTACATGATGAGAAAACGGAAGCGTTACGTGTGGATTTGAGGAATGAATTAAAAGTGCTCCAGCTCGTCTGTGTTAGATCGAGTTGGTCAGGTCCCGATCAAATCGGGTATTTTTTTCCACGTCTGCTACTTCAGTCTGTTTTGAATTCCCTCCTGAAAACACAGACTGTGCAAAAGAAGTGGTCGCAGTCACGGTGACATCACCCGCTCCTCTGTGGACGACTGTTTGTGAAGCTTGGAGTTTGGCATGTTGGAGCCAGAATGGATCAAATTCGGACAAAGCTTATGTGCATTTATTCGACACCTTTAAATCTTAGCGGTCCTACAAAACGGTTTACAATCTGCGGTCATTCACACATTCGTGTACTCATCTGCAAGGTGCTGCCTGCCATCAAAAGCAACTTTGGATTCAGTGTCTTGCCCAAGGACACGGGGCCTGGGATCAATTCAGCAACCCTGAACCATGGCAGAGGGTTCAGGATGCTGGGAGCGGAGCACGGGGTGATTCTGACTGTCAGCACTGATGGCTGGTCAATGACACAGCAGGCACATATTAAAGCATTCCCCTCTTTACTATTTTACTCTAAGAGGGAAAACAAATTGCCACATCATGCTATGTTGAAGAAGACTTGAAACTTGCAACTGTGACCACAATCTCATCAGGAAAGTGTTTAGCGAGGACATAAATCAAGTGAGAAGTAGGCTGATTTTCTTACTGACCTCTATACATTCGGACTTAGGAGTTGGCCCCTGCTGGCCATTAGTGAGAACCCAGTTTTAAGGCACTTTCATAACGGTTTCACTTGTCAGACTGGCTGGGAACGTCCTTTTATACAGTCTGTGCTTGAAAAACAAGACGCTGGGTTCAGGTGTGATGGGAGAAAGTAAGGATGGAAAGATTTTACAAGTTTTTTTTCCTATTGCTGAGAACTTTTGGAAGGATTTGCTGAGTTTCCACTGTAGAGACCAGAGTTTAAGTGATCTTATCCCCAAAAGCGCCTCTGCTCATGGTGCATTATTTTCTCCAAGTGAAGGAACTTGGGAGTGAGGCTCAGAGTGCTTAACATTTATATTTGGCCAATACCTGAGGAACGGCAGCCAACAATATCTATCCATTATGTACAAATCCGAGTAATAACTTTAAGATATAAGTCAGAACTTGGCGGTAATGGTTTGTTTAAACAACACTGAAATCAAGTATTATTTATTTTCTGACTGACTTTGTGTGTTTGCCACTAATGCAGGCTTCACCCTACATAAATAAAACTGAACTGGGATGTGGAAACAGCTGAGACGTACCCTAGTTGTTACTTTTTTTCAACAACTGATGCCATGTCAGCGGATGAATCTGCCTAATCTTTGCAGAAAACCAGCAGTCTGAAGCAACCTTTTAGTTCCTGGAGTAAAGTTTATCTGGGAGTAAACCTTAAGGATACTTTTTCATGTTTACGAATTGCAAGCGTTCGTATCATCAGATGTCTGAGTATGATCCGTTCTGCAGACTCAATAAACAGCAACAGAACAGGAAAAACTGAAAGGTTAAACTTCTCCACGGAAGCTCAGACAGCTCAGCAGCTGCGTGATAAAAACAGAGTAGCTGCTCTTCAGGGACATGCGATAACTCCAAACGAGGTTGTTTTACTACTGTTGGAGTTAAAAATACATGTTTGTTTAGCACTTTTATCAGCAGACTGCGAGTAATGTCAGACAGTGTTTGGTTGCTTTTGCCGACACATCTCCTTATTAGGGCTAAATCAGATCTATCGCAGCTTTCAGAGTAAGGCTGAAATTCCCAGTTTTTCCAACATGTCTGTAAGTTGGAAACTGCTAAGCTCTGATGTGACATGAACCCAATATAGCCACCTACCACTAACAACACTGGGATCGCAGTGATGGGGAAGCTGTTCAGAACGGCAATGTTAGGAAAAGAATGAATGAATAAGTAAGTGCCTCTGAAAATATGACTAAACTTTTAAATAATTTAATCTATTTTATTTGTACCAGGTTTCTTCTCTTTGTTTCTTTTTTGAGAGCAAATTAAACCATCACAGGTCATCCTGAACCTATGTTCTCCAGGTCCAAGATCTGCTTGCTTTGCAGACTTACAGTTAATATTTCAGCTCAATGAACAGCTCTGTCCATGCGAAGCTGATCCGGACCCCAGTCCGAGTTTTACTACTGCAGACGAGAGTAAAACCCAGCGGGGTTGACCTCTGCGTAGGTGTGCTCCGGTTGAAGGCCTGCAGGGTCTCCGAGCGACATGCAGGCGGTTGATTGTACAAACTGGAGGAGTGCAAACTGTTCCAGACATTCAACATGAAGACACAATAAAAATGAGTCATTTCCCACTCTTTCATTAAGACTAAAAACTCAAATAAAGCTACCGTGAACGTGGGTTTGGTTTGATATTAAAAGCGCTTCCTTTGGAAACAAAAGACTACGGAAAACAGATTCATGAAGATCAGTGTGAAGAATCCTGGAAGAACAACTTGCTCTGTTGGACATACTTGGAACTGACTCTGATCAGAGGAACCTAGAGCTCCTCACACTGTTCAGGCATTTTAGACGGTATTCAGAATGACTCAGCTCAAATTCATGGCCGAGTACAGTCACGATTTGGGTATAAATACTCATAGATTAGATTCACTACATGTAGGAGGCATTCTGAAAATGGATGGAAAACATTAGCGCCCCCCCCCCTTCTCTATTTATTGTTGGCTTAATGGAAAATGGGGAAGAAAACAAATGATGGGATTTCCAAGAAACCAGTTTAAGGTGCAAACCGCCGCCTCACATCATCTCTGAGGCTTTCAGTCGAGGACTAGTTTCAGTTAAGGGACGACAGGAGGAGTTAAGAGCAGGTTGAAAGTCGGGGACTGTCAGTCAGCAGCACAGCGATGAGTAAGGGACTGTCAGTCAATAATATCAGACTTTAAAGCTGTATAACAGAGACAAAACAATAAACTATCAAAATACTAAATAAAAAAACGGGTTATATTCCGGAAGCAACGTTTCGTTCGGAGTAATGTGTTGTTAAGCATTGGTTTTTAGTTCCAAACTACTCCCCCACCCCCACCCCACCCCTCCCCACGGAGACTAGCGGGACACAACAGCTGCCTTTTGATTATATATACACACACACTTTTTTATCGGTTTTTCCTTTTCATTTGTTTTTCCTAGAAAAAAGACACTATCCATTCTCCTCTTGAGCTGTCCCTCAGCGCCAGGTTGGTTCTCAACTCCAGAACTTTACAGAGTCTCCAGACAGAATCAAACAGAGAAGAAGCTGCGGCAGTCCTTCAAGCTCTGTGCCACGCTTTCCTTCTATCTCAAAATGGTGTAAAAACATTACCAAGAACATCCCAGTCATACTCCTCTTCTGCCTGGTGCTGACTCAGTCCGTCAGGCTATCGTTAGTCGGCCTGTTCATCAGTCCTCCCAATCAGCTGACTCTTTCACTGACGGCAGTCCGTGACTCTACGGTTTCTTCTCTGCTTGGACAGGGAACAGCAGACTGCGGGACGATGTCTCTGAGTTCCCTACCCTCACCTGCTGCCTCCGGCTCTGCCCGGAGCCTAGCCCTACCATCTGCCCCAGTCACATGACCGGCTCCGGCTACTCCAGGAGGTCCAGGAGGCATGGAGCTGGGAGGCCTTGAGGTGCTGTTTGATCCTCTGTCTCCTCCTAAAACCTCTCTGCTTTCTGATGGCATGGCTGACTCCTCTCTCCCCTCTGTCCTAACGCCTTCCATGCTGACCTCCCGGCTCAAGATCAGGCTCCCTCTGCCCGGTCTTGTGGTGCTTAGGTCTTGGGGCTGTTCACTCTGGTTTTGCTGAGCAGGGACGAGGTTGGTCCTGGTTAGGCTGGAAGATGGTCGGCTGGATGAGAGGTGCTGCACATGTGGCCTAGTAAGCTGAGAGTGGGACTGGGTACGCAGCTGTGATTGAATCCGCTGAAAGTGTGGTTGTGCTTGGGACTGGGATTGGGACTGGGGCGGCCTAGGCTGGGAGAGAGACTGACTGGACTGCGGTCTGTATTGAGTCTGGACTTGATGTTGCGATGGATGCCTTGTCTGTGGTTGCACTTGGTGCCTGGGTTGCAGGTGAGGTTGAGGTTGGGCTGGGGTCCTGGGCTGTGGCTGTGGCTGCATTTGGGTTTGAGGTCTGGGCTGGGATTGAGGCTGCATTTGGGCTAGGGTCCTGGACTGAGGTTGAGACTGAGTTTGGGCTGGGGTCCTGGACTGGGGTTGAAGCTGAGTTTGGACTGGGGTCCTAGCATGGGGTGACGACTGCATTTGGGCTGGGGTCCTGGACTGTTGTGTTGACTGTGTCTGGGCTGGGGTCCTGGACAGGGGCTGAGGTTGCATCTGGACTGGGGTTCTGGATTGGCTTTGAGGCTGTGTTTGGCCAGAGGTTCTGGGCTGCAACTGAGACTGAGGTTGGGCTGGAGATCTGGATTGGGACTGACTCTGAGCTTGACTTGGGGTCCTGGCCTGGGATTGGATTTGAGGCTGAAGTGACTGTCGGGGCTGGGGTTGAGATTGCTGTTTGAGCTGGGTTTGGAGTTGAGATGGGTGCCTTGACTGGGTTTGAGGTTGAGGTGTTGTAGGAGATGTGCTTTGTGGATGCGGATGCCTTGTTTGATGTGAATGGACATGCAGGATGGAGGGGGACTGAGGAGGGTGTGACTGAGGTGGAGCATGCTGAGCCTGGGTTCGGTGCTGGGTTGGGGAATGGACAGATTGTGATGGGGCTTTCTGGTTGGTAGCCTGAGGCTGACTGTGGGTTGTGGCTGCGGGCTGTTGGGGCCGTGGTTGTGTCAGGACATGTCGGGTAGGAGAAGACTGGGATGCTGGGTAACGACTCTGGGCTTGGGACTCATGGGGAAACTGGGGCTGGTGACGTGGTTGTGGGATAGGATTTCGAGGTTCCGGCAGGGACTGAGGCGCAGATTTGGACTGTGGTCTGGGAAGAGCTTGCTGGCTGTGCTGTGACTGTTGAGAGGTGAGCTGAGGCACAGTCTGAGGCTCGACTTCAGGCCTGGCCTGGCTAGAAGGTGCTGGGTGTCCAGAGGCTGGAGGAGGAGGAGGAGGAGGAGGCGGAGGGGGAGGTTCATCCAATGTTGAGACAGAGGACTGTTGGTGACGATGATGGTGATGGTGGTGGTGACGGTGGTGGTGATGGTGGTGCTTGTGAGGTGTTCGCTCCTTCCTTTTGTGGCTTTTTGATGGACTAATGCTACTGCTGCTACTGCTACCCCTTCCACCTAATCCCCCCTCTTCTCCTTTATCACTTAAATCTTCACCTGCTTCTTCCCCTCTGGTTACACCATCTCCCGTTGCTTCTCCTGTTTTGTCCTTGTGCTTCCGCCCTTTATGTGTCTTGTGTCCGTGTGGTTGGCTGTCATCTGAAGCAGAAGGCTGCCTCTGTGATTGTGACTGGCTCGGCTCAGAGGGGGCGGGCTGAGGCTCTGAGCTTGGAGCTCCTGCCGTTGTACTGCTCTCCTCCTCGGCAGAAGCCGTCTTTCCAGTCTCAGATGTTGTAGCCGTTGGAGTCTGAACACTCTCCCTCTCCTCCACTGTCTCTCTCGTTTTTCGTTTTTTGATTGGCAGAGCTGTTTCCTGGACAACAGGTTTGGTGGAAGACTCCTTAGCTGCCCTCCGTTTGGCCTCAGCAGCCAAGATAGCAGCTGCAGCATAGCTTCCTGCAGCTGAGCTACCAGAGGCTGATGC
Organism: Bujurquina vittata; assembly: GCA_015106715.1. Classification (NCBI taxonomy): domain Eukaryota; kingdom Metazoa; phylum Chordata; class Actinopteri; order Cichliformes; family Cichlidae; genus Bujurquina; species Bujurquina vittata. Next base: position 11,397 of record VUQK01015219.1, read on the forward strand.
AGAGGAGGTGGATGCTGTGGCGACTGATGCTGCTGTGGAGGCTGACGCTGGTTTCCTACCCCGTTTCTTTGGGGCAGTCTGTGGTGGAGGTGGAAGTTCCTGTTCAGATTTTCTCTTTCTGCCAGGACGGGACTTGGGCACCAGAGCAGGAGACACCTGCAGGGGTATTACGACATCAACAGGAAAAAATTGCATTAGCATTGTTGTTGTATTTTAAAAACTTATTTAAGAGCCTAAAACATTGACTAGGCTGCGTCCTGGATGCCTCCTAGGTAAGGCGTTTCTGACATATCCTACTGGTCAGAGACCGCGCAGTGCACACGAGGGACATGCTGGAGAGATAATGTCTCTCAGCTGGCTTTGGAGCACTTTGGTGGCATGTATGTTTAGACTGCTGCCACCAACAGCCAGCTTCAAATAAGCAGCAGACGATGGATGGATGGAAGTACTAATTGTACTTCCTGCCTCCACATAACTACAGTCTCTCTACTTTCCTCTGTTTGTGAGGATCTTTAGGTAGAGGCCTAAGATTTCAACAATAAAAATCATAACCATAAGCGCATGGTCAAGTCCTCAGTATTCCTTGTTAGACATCCTTAGAGGGATTACAGCAGAGGTCCAGCAAGCCCATGTAAACTGGGAAAGCCAAGTCAAGATCCTGAGTCAAGATAAATCATACAGATGTGTTTTGTTTTTCAAGTATAATGATTTTAATTCACTTCTATGTTAAATTTTGTTGTATATGTCTGCGTTTATGAAACTTTGTGTACTGCTACCAAACAGGAACAATCCACCTTCAGGCCACAACTCTGTGAAGGTACCCAAAGACTCTCATGAATTCCATGTCCTTTCCTTTTAATGGGATATGCAGAAAGTCCTTCTAAAGGTGAAATTGGAGACCTTGCACACAGGTTCCTCAGCCATGTCTAACCCTGCTACAAAGGTGGATTTACAATCTATAATCTCCTGTAACGTGATTTAACTGATCACTAAGCAGTATTTACCACCTAAAGTTGATCAAGGTAAAGCCTTGGACTGTCTTTACCTGCTGTCCCACATAAAAAAATATCAAAGGAGCCTTACTCCTATCCTTGAAGGTAGTGAGCCAGACTGGCAGGACAGCATAGACTGGATGTTACTGGCTGGGAGTTGGGCCTTCAGTATTCCCTGACAGCCTTCTCCTAAACATAAACTCCTGTGTTGCTTCATATTTGATGCTCTTTACATTACACCTGAAGGTCAAAGGAGACCTGTTTTCCACTGCAGGGACTCTGAAGAGCTGCTGTTATTGGAAAACACAAGCCAATCCACCGCAACAAGGTGGTGATTCATGGATGAGATGGTCTACATCTATGATAATTTGAATAAAAATTTTAAAACACCTTTTTAAATTAGCAAGTTTTTGCATGTGGACATCAGTTTTGGAGAGATGTGCATATTTTCACCATGAAGCGTATTTCTCTCAGCATTCCTGCCTGGAAGAAGTGAACAAAATTGCTTAGGAAATGTATGTATGTATGTCTCTACACTGTGTTTCTCAAAAATGTATGAATGACTAAAAGACAGACCAACCATACCTTTGAGGGGGTGGTTGTGGTTCCAGTGGAGGGCTCTGCCTTGCCGAAAGGCATCTTGACCAGCAGTTTGCCTGGAGTTTTTTCAACCACGCGCTTCATTGCCACTCCTTCTGTAGCCTGCCTCATCTTCCCAGTGCCTACACAAACACAAAGAAATAAACACATTCACAAAATCTACAGAAAGCCAGAAACACTCAGGAAGAGCTGAGTTCAAATATTTAATCTTGTGTAACTTCTAACATCACAGGTTTAAGTACCTTTGGGCCGCCCGCGACCTCGCCCCGATGGTTTCACCACCTTTGGTTTCTTGGGTGGGCGCTTTTCACGGCGGGAGGGGCTCCCACGCCCAGTAACGGTAAAGTCAAAATCATTAGGGTCGGTTGTTGTGTCTCCAACCTTCTGGAAGTAGGCAATAAGTTCCACCTTGGAACGAAACGCCTTCCCCTCCGAGCTAAACCAAAAAAAAAAAAAGATAAATGTTTATTTGGTGCTTTTACTCTTTTACAACCCAAAACCCACACACTGGCTTACTTGATCAGGTAGACATCAAACTTCCCAGCAGAGCGTCCAGACTTTCTCTGTTTCAGTTTGCGTGTCCAGCCTTCAGGCAGAGATGGGTCATCATACAGCGGCCCTCGGTCCCGAATGATTGAGCGCCGCTGCCTGGAAGATCCTGCAGACTCACTACCACCTGCAGACTCTGACCCTGGATCTGAGGGACCGGCCACTGGCTCCGACATCTGCAAGTAAAAGGTGAGCAAAACATTTCGTCTCATTCCGAGCGTGATTATATCATGCTGTTCGGCAGGTGATAAAATTTGTCCTTCCGTGATTCCACCTGTTCTGCTAACTTCTAATCCAGTCTTTACCTCAGTGTGTGGCTCCGCCCCTGTCTGTGGCTGCTGCCCTGCTGTTGAAGTTGTAGCTGAGGCTGTGGCCTCTGCCCCTCGGTCAGCATGACGACGTTCCCTGCGGGGTTTCTTGGTCTTGCTGTGGGACCTGCCTTTTTCCTTCACTGGGGGCTGGGGTTCAACTGGCTCTTCATCACCTTCTTGCCCCTCCTCCCTACACAAAAACAAATAACATCATGCTATTAACACTACGGTCACAACTTCTATAAGGATTCTTTATAAGAAAGAATATTAATATTTTTGTATTAATAAAAAATGTTCTTGAAACATCTGGTTTATAAAATTTATGTCATAATGAAGCTTATTCCAACAGGAATATTTTAATGTAGGAGCAGTTAGGAGAAAGTAATGATGAAAACAGAGCGACTGCAGACTGTACTGTTTAGGCCAATATCAGGTGATCTCTGATATGACGCTGGTGTTGGATGAATGGGCTTTGTATGCACAGGTGGCCTTGCTACACAAAGGAAAACACTGCATTCCAGAATAAGAACCTAATCCCACCTCTGAAACTGTTTTACCTCATCTGGGGCAGGACAGCTTGTCGTCAGGGACAGAGCAATGAATTCTGATTAATTCCAGCAAATTCTAGGATGTCAGGACATCTGTCCATGGACTGAACCTTAAACGAAAGTGGGTCATACTACAAGATGACAGCCCAACACAAAAAAAAATCATTCTACCAAGTAACGTTCAAAGAAGATGCCCAACATAAATGTTGTGGAAGTGTGCGTAGTGAGCAGTTTATCTAAGGAAACTGAGCAGTGACCAACAGGGTTAAAAATTAAGTGAAGTGCCAAAAACTACAGTTCCTCTAATGACTACTTGAGGGTGGTTCTAAAAGTGAGCTATCTCCATAGACTCTCGTGTTAAAAGGCCCAACTTTGCAGCTTTCAAAAAGCATGTTTAGTTTTGCTACAAAAAGTAGCAAAACAGAGTTTGCCCTTCACGGATATCTTCACCAGAACTTCCCTCTCATCCAAACATGGTCACTTCTGGCTCTAACAGAATACATTGTGGCAGCAAAAATGCTTACATTAAACCTTCAAATCCAAAATCCAAAATCAATGGGTAACAACAAGGTGGCTACATCCATCTTTTATATACAGTCCATGACATCTTACAATTCTACAACTAATGCAGTAGCACGCTTCACCCTTTAATCCCACCTCTCACTGTTGTAGTATTTCTTTTCAGTGTTGCACTCTGTAGACATCCCTGTGCAGCACTCATCTCGCAGCCAGCTACAAATGCTCTCCAATTTCCATATTTGGCTCCGTGTGACTTGACTAAGCTGAAGAGATGCTGTGACTCCTCCTCCCTAAGCCTGGTCTTTCCAGAGTTCACGTCTGTTTGCTGAACATGACTAATGCTGATTTAAAAAAAAAACTAACATGGCCGTGGCCAAAGTGTTAATATTGAGTCCAAATCCAATGACAGATATCGTTGTGGCTACCGCCATCATTTATATACAGTCTTTAGAGGAAACCCACCAACATCCCAGTGTGGAATGTGTTTTAAGCATTTAATCTGGAACAAGCAGCGCCGGCTACGTCAAACCCCGCCCCCGGCAGACGTTTTAGCTGATTTGAATGTTGTCCGTAGCACAAATGTGTCACTCTCCAAACACTGAATCACTGAGATAACACAGAGGTGCTATTGTCCATGCCCACAACTTTCCAAAGTTTAAAAAACTAAAATAACTTTCATTTTGTGAATGAAAATGGGGTTTCTCTTGTTAAATTCAAGTAGCCTACAAATCCAGAATCCAGATCAGGTCAGTTTCACTTTAAGCATGAAAAGATGCTTTCAATAATCAAAAAAAATACTCTCAGCCATCAGTGCTCCCCCTCCGCCTCCTGGCAGTAGAATATCTGGATAGCACAAATCCTCTGGAAGCACAAGTTATAGAGCACATAATTAGCAGGCCTCAGTAGATCTTAACGGGGGTGCACATGAGCCTCAGTGAGTTGCAAATGGCTCAGTAAGAAACAGTAGCAAGAAATGCTAAAATCAAATATACATATAAACCACTGAAAACACTGTCACTCTCTGTGATTGGCATTATTATGGTAAGAACTATGCCGTCCGAGAGGTTTAGGAGATGCATCTACGGCCTCAATTTGAAAATCCTAGGTGACAGCGTTCTCAAGTTATCGCGTTCACAAGATTTCAGAAAAACTTGACCTCTGACCTTGACCCAATTATGGCAAAAATGTAATCAGGTGATCTAGGGGTCACTCACCATCTTTTATGCAAATTTGGTATGAATCCGACTGGTAGGTTTGCAGTAATATTATTAACAAACATATAAACAGGCCACCTACAATACCCCGTTCCCTCCTCCGGGGGCAGGGTCGTAATGTCCCTCAAGTCAGTGTGCAAAACTTATGAACAGATACCAGAAACATTTAGTCGCACAATAGAGTTGCACCAAATACCAAAAGTGCAACATATTTTTCCTTTCACATATGTGATGTTGGACCATTTCCCTCAATAAATGAATGATAAATAAAGTTTAACATTTTGATTACTTTTAAGATGTGGAAAAGTCTCACAATGTTTAAAGACATATGTCGCATTTATGCAGAATTACTGAAAATTCCAAAGGATTAAAAAATATTTTCACGCACAAGGTAAATGTTGGGACACAATAAACCATGAATTGCATTACAGAGTGCTACTGAAAGTTCCTTTGGTGGAAACGTTGAATGTGACTTATCATCTGGATCAATATCAGATCCGGAAAACCTTTCCAGCATGTGTTAATCATTTCTGATGATGCAAGGCCTGTAAGGCTCCCTGCTTTTGCACGTGTGGACCACACAGCAAATTAATTAGCTCACGCAGCCTGGCTTTTATTGTGAAGCAACTGCAGGAAGTGCTGAGTTACAGTGACGGACTGCCCCTGAACGCACCAACAGGAAGTTTTCAACTCGCACATTGGCGTGTCTTCAAGCAATTGTAGGTCACTGTGGTGTGCCCCCCCCCCCCCCCCCCCCCCCCCCCCCCCCCCCCCGCGACCAGGCAAAACACCCCACCCCTCCCTACAAGAAAGACACAATAC
>VUQK01015220.1:0-16264 GCA_015106715.1 Bujurquina vittata
GAGTATTAAATAAAGATGGTTATATTTATTTCAGCTTTGAGTCTTTAATATCTAGCTGTTTTATGAGAATGTAGATCTTTCAGATCAATTTGAGAAGTGATTTTGATCATGTTTCACATTTTATTGTGTCATGTAAAGTGCGGCACCGGTCTTGGTCTTGTCTCGGTCTAGGCCTCCTTTGGTCTTGGTCTTGACTCGGTCTCGGACCCTAAAAGTCTTGGTCTTGTCTCGGTCTCGATACACTCCGGTCTTGGTCTTGTCTCGGTCTCGGGTTAGGTGGTCTTGACTACAACACTGCTAGACAGAGCAGAACAATCTTGATCATGAAGGATTCCCACATGGGCAAAACACCATCAAACTACTGGGCAATTACCCGTGTCTCCACAACATGGAAGCTCACCTCTGGCATCGTAACCACCAAGCTCAGTAGACACAGCGTGAGTGCAACACAGAGGGGCACTGGAAACAACACCAGAGTCAAAGCATCAACTACTGGTTGTACTTAGTACTTAGTAGTTTGTATGGCTCACACATGCATGCCTGACAGCATCGGGGTAGAGTAACTAATCTAGAGGAACTGCCTGTCTCCTGGAATCACCTCCATGCTCTTGAGACTGGGAGACACAGCAAATCTTCTGGCAATGGCATGTATTGTCCCATCCTGGAGGAGCTGGACTACCTGTGCAACCTCTGTAGGGTCCAGTTATTGCCTCATGCTACCAGTAGTGACACTGACCTTATCCAACTGCAAAACTAGTGATGCCTGGTGGTCCAGTGGTCTGTGCTTTTCACAGATAAGAGAAACTTCACTCTGATCACAAGTGGCAGATGTGAAAGGGTCGGGAGAAACTGTGGAGAATATTATGCTGCTATATCCAATATAAAACCTCAGACTGTCTAGGAGCTCAGTGACGCCCTGGTCCAAATCTGGGAGGAGATCCCTCATGCCACCATCCATTATCTCATTAGGCACATACCCTGACGTTGTCAGACATACAAGCATATGGGGACCATAGAAACTACTGAGTACCATTTTGATTTGCTGCAATAAAATTTTGTTAAAATGGACTAGTCTGCCAGATCATAAATTTTGAGTTTTGGGATGTCTTTGAATTTAGCCCTCTGTAGGTTGATAATTTCCTAGGACTAAACACTTGAGGTCACTGCCCCGAGTGTTTCAATTACCATGCGGACCACTATTGCCTTCACTTTCAACATCTTTTCTTGCTCTTCTATCAACCCTTGTCAGCACTTCCAGGCCATACACGGCACACATATTCCTGTATACTGTATAAAATATACATAATATACATCATATAAAAACAATGCGGGCTTTATAGATAATTGGGAAACTTTCTGGGGAAAGCCTGGTCTTGTCAGGAGAGATAGCATCCATTCCCCTTTGGATGAAGCAGCTCTTATTTCTGTCTTCAAGAAATTAAAAGAACTTTTTGTTCTTACACAAAAGGACTCTGTGTTCTTTTTGTCAGCTGTGGTTTGTGCCTTGGAACTCTCATATGGATTCCATTTTTTTTTTCACAGTCTCTTTTTTATTGTTGAATCATGAACATAATCATCATTGCCCATCAAAACCATCCAGTCACTTCATTGGCACCGGTGTATAAAACCAAGAATCCAGGCATACAAACTGCTTCTACAAACATCTGTGAAAGAATGGGCTGCCCTCAGAAGCTCAGTGAATTCCAGAATGGTACCGTGATAGGATGCCACCTGTGCAACAAGTCCCGTTGTGAAATTTCTTTGCTATTAAATATTCCACAGTTAGTTGTATTATAACAAAGTAGAAGCGACTGAGAATGACAGCAACTCAGCCACAAAGTTGTAGGGCACAACGTAGTAGAAGTGACGAGTCACATTTCTCCGTCTGGCAATTCGATGGACGAGTCTGGATTTTGCAGTTGCCACGGGAACAGTACTTGTCTGACTGCATTGTACCTAGTGTAAAAGTTTGGCGGAGGGGGGATTATGGTGTGGAGTTGTTCTTTTTAGGAATTGGGCTTGCCCCCTTAGTTCCAATGAAATAAACTATTCATGTTTCCAGCTTTGTGGGAACAGTTTAAGGATGGGCCCTTACTGTTCCAACATGACTGTGCACTAGTGCACAAAGACATAGATGTGTGAGTTTGGTGTGAAAGAACTTAACTGGCCTCAACCTGATAGGAACACCTTTGAGATGAATTAGAACAGAGACTGTGAGCCAGGCCTTCTTGTGCATTTGTGCCTGTCCTCACAAATGTTAATTAAAGTTCCAGTAGCAGCTTTTACAGGTAACAGGAACAAAAACACAGCAGAAATCACAATAAACAAACATATAGATAAATAATAAAACAGACAAGTATTTCTTTATGTTGTGATGTCACTCAAGTTCATATACATGTGAGGGCAGATGAGTGAATAGTTGGGGCAATATGGTGTTGTTTGTAACATTTTCAATGCAGAGAGTACTGATGGAGGCTTTTCATAAGTATCTCAGTTCTTTTACTGAACCCATTAACAACCACAACGTGCAGTAAAGTGATGACCAGAGATCACAGAACGTGAGTGATATTTGGAGACTTTAAGTGAGTACAGGTGAAATAACTGCTGTCAATGTCCACTTAACTATTATCAACCCATGTAGGGCTAGGCTGTGGGTTAAGTTATTGTTAAGATTGTTTACATTAGAGTAGATGCCAGTGTGAGAACAATGTTGCATGTTTTGTTTTTCTTCACTGAAAAGTGAATAGTGCTAAATTTAAAAAACCCACACACATTCACAGCATTTGATGGCATTTTTATTGCACATAAAGTACTAATCCAGTCTTGTATATTTCTACATACTGAGCTTTGCATTAGTTCAAGTTTTGTTTTAACTTTTATTTTAATAGGATAATGTGACTCTTGTACAAATATTTTGCAATAAAGACCTTTGCAATAAAGACAGATAGCAATATAATCAACAATAGTAGTAAATAAATACACATGGCAGTACTACATAAAATAAGTGTACTGGTGTACAAACAATAAAGAATAAATTATAAACTTAAGCGCCGATGAAGCCTCGGTTTGTCAGGCCAAAGGCAGGTTAGTAAATACCTTTTGGCTAGTCCTTCGTCACATGTTTGATTTGACACATTCTTATACTCTGTGGGCTTCCTAATGCAACCCCAAAGGTTTTTGTCTTTTTTTGCCTTTGGCTGGAATTGAACTTGCAACCTTCTGCTTGCCAGGCAAAAGTGCTTGCTCACGGTTGCTAGATATCTGCAAGCAGCTGTGCAACCCACCCTCCTCAGTTCCTTCTTCCATGCTGTTCGAGCCAAATATAAATATCTTTTGATTATAGTGGTCCTGTCTGAAATGGTCTTTGTTACATGTATCTATTTTGATGCTGCTGCTTGTGTGGTGGTTTGCATCAACATATGTCACTGTGGTTGCTCTCACCCACCACTCTGACTCATGCTGGTGAGTTCACTAACTTTGCTACCCACTCATCTACCTGTTTTCCCCTCTCTCCCCACAGTTACTCTGGAAACAGCGAAGGTGCCGGTATAGGTGTTCGTCCACCCTCAGACTTCACTCAGGCTGCTGCTGCTGCTGTTGCTGCCGCGGCTGCCACAGCAACTGCCACTGCTACAGCAACTGTTGCGGCAATACAGGAAAAACAGAACCAGGAGCTGAGCTATGGCCAGGTAAAGGCCTTTGAGGGGAAATGTGCACCTCTTTGATGAAGGGATGCATTAGTTCCTGTCTTTGATAGGAAATGTGGAGTTATCAGTTATTGCTGCAGTTATCAAGAAAGGCACAAATGCCTAAATGTAACTTGAACATGGAGTTTGCAAAGAGAGCAGCAGGCAGTGATCTTGGGTGTCCTTTTTAGTTTAATCATACAGACATTGAATAGAACCTCCACAAATAAGTGTCACCTAAAATAATTCAATAGTATTTCCAAAGGTAAATAGCACAGTGGGTGAAAAATGCAACTCCTCCTTCAACAACCATTGTACAGTCTCATGCAGGAGGTATCTGAGGCCTCACTGTGCATTAGTGGGATGTCTTGTATGCTTCTTGCTTATATTCTAAAATGTAAATATGCAAGCATTGGATACCAGGGTTTTTCCCGGGTTACAGTGGGCCTTTAGTATCTGAATATGCATCTTTGGTTGATCTGTGGGTAGTAAAGCTAATGAGTCTGTTACCTTTGTTTTTGATATATGTGACTGTGTAGTCTGGTGTCTATCCAGGCTGGCAAGAGGCAGGGTACACCCTGCCCTGTGACAGACCAGTGACCATGGTGTTTATCCTTGTATTTATCACAATTATTTTGATCAGTATTATCATTTTGGCCAGCCCTATCTGGAGTCATATTTATCAAGGATGAAGCATGGACTATAAACATGTTGGTCCTTAAAGGATTTGCCAACCTTGTTTAAAAAAAAAATCCTTGATGGGTGTCCAGACAGGAAATGATTCACCTGACACGTTATAGTCAATGGTTGTTGCTAGCAGAGTTCCAGGCTCTGGTTGCCTAGGTAACCCTCATATTTACAATTCATGGATATGTCAGTCAGCAGTATCCTTGCTGGCAGTCGCTTCAATTGCTCATCTTTTAGTTGATTTACCCTTTACACGTTGCCCGTGGTCATATCGCTTGTCAGTATTTGAAGCTGCTGAATGTCATTGCTATTCTGTGGTATCTGGTTACCGCCTCTGTTAGTCATTTCCTGCAAGGATGTTTGTTTACCTGTCGGTGTCCATTTCTAGAAATTCATGGCTATCCTAATAAGCCAACTATTAGTTAAGATTGTTATGGCAATAATTATTAATTTGTGTCTGTAAAAACCAAGAATTTTGGCAGTATGATTTAAAATTTGGTGGTTCTTGCACATCTGAGAACATGCAAGCTAATTAATTGATATAAAATTTCTTTTTGTTTACCATTCCTGGGATATTGCTTATTTGTAAAATTACCTGTAGGCTAAAATTTTAACCTTTTTATAATTTGGCATATTTTTGCATAAATAAGCTACATAACTGTTACTTGTAAATACTGATATATTGTGCTATCTTCTGTGCAGAGACAGCTACTGAATTTGAGCACTGAACACTATTAAGCTATCTTATATTAAGATCATTTTTATTTAATGCCTTCTGTTGTGACATAATGGCACAGTGTTGTGAAAAAGTATTTGCCACCTTTCTGCTATCTTATTTTTTGTCACACTTTCATGTTCAACCCAAGTAAATAAAAAAATACAAAAAAATGTGGTTAATCACAGTAATTCTTGATTTAACAAGGGGAGCAATTACTTTTTCACATTGGGCCATTCATTGGCTTTTCCCCTTAATAAATGAAATCATTTAAAAATTTACTCTGCTTTTCTTTGTCTAATATAAAAATGTGTTTCATGTTCTGAAACATGAATTAACTGTGAGAAATATGGAAAAACAAAAAAAGCAAATGAAATCAGCAAGGGGTACTGTATTGATTAGACTTAAGTAAAGTGTGGTTGGTGTTTGCTTTTATTCCTAATACAAAAACTGGAACAGGGTAGGGCTTATTCACAGCTCTGAGTTGCCTGATAAATGTAGGCCCTGATTCACTATGACTGAACTCTATGAACTGTCACGGCGGTGGAAAAGATCCAGTGAGCTATGTTTTTCCCCTTTCTGTTTCAGTTGGGTGGAGCATCCTCTTACAGCACCCAGTTCCTGTCTCATGCAGGGGCCCGTGGCCCTCCAGGGATGAACCCTGGTGGGATGGTTTCTTCAAGGTCTGGACTGCCACCTTCCACCGGAGGCTTGTATCCTTCTCACCCTGCGCAGAATCAAAGGATGCCACTACATGGCGGCTATCCAGGTGGACAGCCAGGACTCAAACGACCTTTTCATTCCGAGGTCAGCGACACTCCCTGATATTTGCTCACACTTTCAAAAAGCCAATATACTTTTTAGAATTCACCTTCAGAGTAAAATTATATACCTGTCCTACTATGGTTAATTCAAACTGCAGAAAAAGTTACATATTTATTTGATAATTGATGCAATATTTCATACTTGCCCATTTAAATTATGGCGTAGACAGCCCTAATTCAAGTCTACTGCATCTTATCTTTTTCCAGGGTTTTCCTGGACCGCAGTATGGCTCCGGTGGGATGTCAGGGTACACTAACCAGCCTCTGCAATATCCCACTGGTTCGCAGCAAAGATGCGCCCCCTCACCCTCTTACCACTCCAGCCGGATGCCTCATATGGGACACTACACTGCTGGATCACACAATCCAGCACAGTTCTCTCCTGGAACAGGACAGCCCAATCCTCCACAGTATTATAAGGTGACCACAAGCCAGAGTCAGACCACCTTGGGATGTTTGAGATCAAAAAACTTTTAAGGATATTTAATGATCTTATAATTTCCAAAATAAAACTCGTAATGTACAGAATGAAAGCAGATGCTGCAACTATTTCATCTGTCAGGACTTTCATAATAAGTAGAAATTAGAAATCTAAAATGAGGGGACATTAAGATGCTGCCTGACTTTTTATTCTGACATTACATTAGTTTATAGACAAAAAAATTGCAGTGTGCTCAGTTATAAAGTGGAAGTAGAAAACATTCACCTTCAAAGTAAAGGTTTTCTCTTACTGCTTCAACCAACACATTTCAAAAGGCAAAACATTTACTTTGAAGGCAAACAGTTTGGGTTTTGCCTGTGAAATGGGACAGTTTGATTAAATTGTCAAAGGTTGTAATTTCATGCCATCGGCTACCAGCAGTCTTCAGCAACCACTCACCAATCTGTCATGGAATACACAGCTGTGGTTCCCAGATGTTTGCTAACTGGCTTCTAGGCATGTGTGACTGGGGCCCAAGACAGAAAATTTGCCTCAAAGATTCAGCGTTGTAAAACTATACTCTACGTTTCTTAATATTGTCAAAAATCAGTGACATTTCTGTGCGGATATTTTTTTATACATTCCTGCTATAGGCTACACTGTGCAGTTAGGTCCATAAGGTTTTGGACAGCAATACAACTGTTATAGTTTTGCCTCAGTACACCACCACAGTGGATTTTAAATCAAATAATTATGATGTGACTGCAGACTTTCACCTTTCAGCAAAGGGGTTTAACAAATGTATTGCATTAGCTGCAGATTTATTTTTTTCCACCCTTTTGTATCCACATTCACGTGGAAAAGATGTTCAAAATCATGTTTCTTTTCTGTGGTCTTCAGTCAGAGCCTTTCAATGGTCAGGGCAGCATGTCATCTGGAGGATCAGGAGGATACAATACCTTCACACAGGCTGCAGTGAATGGGGTAAGTCACCAATACACTCATCCCACACTGTCAGCACTAAAAACTATAAGCTCACTTTCTTTTAGCTTACTTATATTAGAATTATAAGGCTTCTTACACTTTATGAAGACTTTAATATCTCATAATTCAGAGTTTAGGGTTTATTAATGTTTCTTATGAGTTTGATTCATCATGTCTAGTTTGGAGTTCTGATGTTTGGTTGCAGGACAGCGGGAGGATTATAGAGCAGAAGCTAGTTTTCTGCGGCATACAGTGATGACTCATGCTTCAGATGTAAATAAGATACATCACTGATCAAACTAATCTATTAGTCTGTCAAGAGCAGACTAATAGATTAGTTGGATCTAATTTTGTGTATAATGAATCACTGCAGCAAACCTTTGATTCTACTAGAATAGTATTCTACTAGAGTAGCTTCTCAAAAAGTTTGAACAGTGGGTACCCGGGTGGCTCAGTGAGTGAGCAGGCGAGCATTAACACTGCATTGCTATGGTACAAGCAGCCCAGGTTCATGTATAACCTGTGGCCCTTTGCTGCATGTCTTCCCCTATCTCTCTCCCCCTCCAGTTTCCTGCCTATCTTTACTGTTCACTATCTAATAAAGGCCAAAAAAATATCTTAAGTTTTGAACAGTGTGTGAGCCTGATCATTTGAAACTTTGTGTTTAATACTACCATCCATCACTGGACTATATATATATATATAGTCCATTTTAACAGGTGTATTACGAATAGCATTTCCTGTTTAATATTTTGTAGTTTGATTGAATCTCTAAATACTCTTCATCCTCGTCTCTCAGCCAGCTCGGGGTGGAGTGTTGCCTGGGTATCCCACCTCGCCAATGGGAGGAAATCCTACCCCTCCAATGACACCTGGGACCTCTATACCTCCCTATCTTTCTCCAGGCCAGGACACCAAACCCCCTTACCTTACACCAGAAACCAAACCTAACATGAACACCCAGCAGTCCCCTACAGGTGAGACTCAGCTGCCACATATCAGAAAGCACACTGTGAAATATGATATTGAAATGAAATCTGACTGAAAACCAAACTCCACCACTCCGCCCAGTTACTCGAAATCTGGCTCTGTAGTATTTGCTTAATTATGCTGACAAACAGCACTGAAAACGTAGCTCTACTTCAGCTCTCATGGGGGTGATAAAAGTACAAACATAATAAATGAAAAGAGCACAGTTGAAAGAAGAATTAAGCAATAAAAAATGTAGAGGACACCACATAGTTCTCTTCAACCTCCTGCCCTCAGAAGCTACAGGGCCCTCAAGAGCCGGACAAATCGGCTTAGAGACACCTTCTTTCCCTGGCTATTACACTTCTAAATGATGCTCTAAATATTAAAAGTTGTAAATAACTGCAAGTGTGGAGCAGGGGGAAAATAGAGTTGTGTATTTTAAGGGTGGGTTGCTGGGCAGGGTATGAATGTACATATTTTATTTATTTATCTGCTATTTATTTATTTGAATTTATTTTAAGGCACTAGAGAGACTGCTCAAATAATTTCGTTGTCACATGTTGTACAGTGACAATAAAGGATATTCTATCCTATATTCTATTCTATATAAGTCAAAGACGTTTTGAGCATTTGTCTAAAATACAGATATTTTTGGCTTCTTTCAGATGCTTTTCAGGCTAAAATTAAGTGTCACCAAAAGTACTAAAAATATCTGTCAAGGCACCAGGTTCATCTTGAATTCACTGATGCATCAGAAACTCCAATTTTCCATTCCAGGTAACCCCAGTGATGACCTGCGTCTGACCTTCCCTGTACGAGATGGTGTGGTATTGGAGCCTTTCAGGCTGGAGCACAACCTGGCCGTCAGCAACCACGCCTTCCACCTGCGAGACTCTGTCTACAAAACACTCATGATGAGGTATAAAGAATGTCAACTGTGACCAGTTTGCACCTCAAACACAATTTGTGGCTTTAGCGTAGAGCATTATACTTTTCTGTTGCTCTTTCTGAACAATTTAAAACACCAGAAGGGAAACAAATGAGGAATGTCTGATAACCCCACCCAGTCCCTCCCTGAGAGCTGTGTTGTGTCTCCCTCCACAGGCCAGATTTAGAGCTCCAGTTCAAGTGTTACCATCATGAAGACAGACAAATGAACACTAACTGGCCTGCCTCTGTGCAAGTAAGGATCTCATATATTTTATATATTAGAAGCATTGTGTGTGTGTGTGTGTGTGTGTGTGTGTATATATATATATATATAACACATGTAAGTTTGTTTGGCATTTATTAATAATGCATTTGTATGTCTCTTAGTCCTAAGTTTAGGTTTCTTGTTACAAATGATAAACAGTTCTTAAGATTAGGGTTTGTTAACAGGCACACCCCCACTCCTTGAGTGGTTATGTAACTGTCTCTACTTTCCAGGAGAGCAACTTTAATTATCAGAATGTGATGTGTTTAGAGGACATCTTTTAAAATGGTATCTACAAATACAGGAATTATTCTGTACACTTGTTCTTCTTCTCCTCTTCCTTCTTTGTTTCTTCATTTGCATCAGGTCAGTGTTAATGCAACTCCTCTGTCCATTGAAAGAGGTGACAACAAAACTTCCCATAAGCCCTTGTACCTAAAGCAGGTGTGTCAGCCGGGACGCAATACTGTTCAGATCACAGTGACAGCATGCTGCTGTGTAAGTCCCTTGATGTGACTCAGTCACAAAAATAAAGGAAATTTATTACAGTACATTTTACATTGACTTGATAAATTAACCTCATTTTAAACTCATGTTCTCCCCTTGTGTCTCTTTGTCCCCAGTCCCACCTGTTTGTGTTACAGTTGGTGCACCGGCCATCTGTCAGGTCTGTTCTGCAGGGTCTGATGAAGAAGAGGCTACTGCCAGCCGAACACTGCATCACAAAAAGTGAGTTAACCACCTTGTCACTTACAGCAGAATGTGGCCCACCGGTTTTCATTTAACACTTTGCCACCCTGTCGGGCCATTCTGTGACTTGCAAAGCACTCTACAGCTTGGCATAGTGTGTATGTGACACAGACTGCATATAAAAGATGGACATACAGTAGCCACTGTGAGGTCACACATTGATTAGCACGGTTGTGTAACTGAGCCTTGAGCTGAGTGTTTTTACCATAAGGACTATAGTTTATGACATGAATGCCATATTGTGTTCAATATGACTTGAAAGTAGCAAGTCCATAAACGCAGTCTTGCTGAGAACACTGAATGATGAGCTGATCTTTTCCCACTTCCTGTTGTGGAAAAATAAATTGAGCATTGAAACCAAATAGATTTTCTGTGAGTTATTGAAAGAAAGCTTTGCAAAGGGATCAATACAGCATGAACAGTAGTTTGAATCGCAACCCTGACTTCACAGTCAGAGCTCAGATCGTCTGAAAATCTTGTGAATGCGATAACTCGACAACGATGTCACCACCTGGATGTTTGAATTCAGACCCTCGATACGTCTACTATAAATTGTAGACAAGCTAGAATCTCTGTGATCTTGATTTTCTCCGTGGTTTACTTTCATTATGATTTTAGTATTTCTTGTTCCTGGTTCTTACTTTGCTATAGGTACCCCTTTAAATTGTACTGAGACCTGGTAATTATGTGTTCTAGAAATTGTGCTTCCACCTTGAGATTCTATTGCCAGGAGGCTGAGGGGAGTAGCACTAGCGGCAGTATTTTTTTCTCCATGTATGGCAAATCTCTCAGCCTCAAACAGTCTTGCCAACTGCCACTGCACATAGTGTTTGTGTAAATATGTTTGTACTTCAGGTCTTAGTTCTCTCACAAAGTGATTTTGCAGATGAACTTCCCAGTTTGTGATTTGGGGGCATCTCTCCAGCTGTGAGAGGATCTAAGCCGCTGTTCTTTGAATGCTTTTCCATCAGGTGGTTTAAATAGTCCACAGCTGTCTCCTTTTCCTGTTGAACACAGGCAGATACCTTAGATCTCTGTGGCCTTCTCTGTGGTGAAGTTGCTACACTGCATGGTAATATGCTGCTGGTCCCCTGTAAGGTTGAGGACAGCCTTGTTCTTTGGCCAGTTGACTCTTGACGAGATGGTTTGTCCCCAATTTATTTTTATTTTTTTAAATCCAGCTTTGTTGTCAGTTTCAGTTCAGCTGAAAAGAGTAAAGTTGGGCCACAGTCCTCAATGTCCTCTTTGGGGCCTGGCAGGTGTTATGCAGCTTCTTTCATGTCATTTTCACCATGGTTGGTGATCCGGAGCTGTTTCGTTCAGGTCCTATGATCTCAACCATGGCTATCATGATGATGCTGTCACCCAAACCTGTTCACTCATTCCTGGAAGAAATTCTTTTCCCAATCTGGTAACATGAGGGGACAGGAATGTCAGTTGCTCTGGAAGTGTTTTTTATGGGCTGGGGCAGTTTGTTTGATGTTGAAACTTGTTTTTCATGGTAAAAGTAGGATGGAGGCAAAACTGTGGCCCGCTTAGCCAAATCTGTCTGTGAATATGACTGATGATGTTGATGGTGTCGGTCTGTCATTTTGCTCCAGGTTCTGTGCTTGGGGAAGAAGTCGATCCTACTTTTTTGGCCCTGCCTGTCACACTTTCTGTCTCTGATAGTTTCTGTAACCAGCCACAAGAAAAATGCTTTCCTGCCTGCATGAAATGGCACAATTGTCTTTCTTTCTTTTCTTTTTAATTTACCTGCTTTTCCTTTGTCTTCACTTTCTCTTTTTTTTCTTTTGGATTCATTTGTCTCATACTGAAATATAATTTTTTGGGGGAAAATAATGTTTATTTTTCCATACATTTAATTCCTGAAATGTTTCCTCACCATGTTTATTTTTAATAAATAGGACATTTGGCCTATTTTGGATTATACGTCACTTGAGCTGACTTTTTTAGTTTGGACTTTGAGCTCCTCACGTTAGGCCCTGGCAGTATTCACTTTTAATCTCAAAGCCCCAATCTCCAGATTCCCAATGACAAAACTATCTTTTGTCTAGTTGTGAATTCAGCTCCAGAAAGTTTATTGAAAGAATGCTTTGCAAAGGGATCAATGCAGCATGAACAGGCTTTGCACCAGCATTGATACAGAAAAGGAAAAATAACAGCTTGTTTATACTCGTGTGGACACATAGCTTGCAGTTATAATTCTTTCCTGTCTTTGCACACTCAGTCTCCACACAAGGAAATTACTTCTTACAAGAAAAATAAATGAGGTAAAACACAAATTTTTGTTGTGATCTGGAGCTATATAAATAAAAAAAGAATTTAATTGAATTAATTGAGATCTGCACTGAAGCAAAATTGGATGTTGTAAGACGCTAATAAGATGCAGTGCAAGAATGCCGATAATAGCATACATCTGTTAGCATATGCAAACAGGCAGTCAGTATCTGGCAGATGCTCCATTTCTGAAATGCTCTCACTTCACACAGGAGCTGCAGTGGAGCAGTGATTTACGAGAGTAGTTCTGGGAGCACTCGGGTGGTTATCGTTTTCTTTTTATGGTTGTTTTGTTTCAGTAAAGAGAAATTTCAGCAGTGGCACCATTCCTGGGACGCCTGGTCTGAATGGGGAGGATGGAGTGGAGCAGACAGCTATTAAAGTTTCTCTCAAATGCCCCATCACATTTAAACGCATCCAGCTGCCGGCCAGAGGCCATGATTGCAGGCACATACAGGTAAGGTCCTGCATTCATTTATTACTTATACATTATTTATACCACTGAGAGAACTGAACTGAATTGATCCAACGTGGAAATCTTTGATTTTGAAGTGTTTCGATCTGGAGTCCTATTTGCAGCTGAACTGTGAAAGAGGGACCTGGAGATGCCCTGTATGCAAGTAAGTGCATTAACAAGGACTTATTGCACTTTTTTGAATCAGTAATCAGGTTAAAGTTTCGCTAGCTGTTTGCTTCTCTCGTTCACAGTAAAACAGCTTTGCTAGAAGGACTGGAGGTTGACCAGTATATGCTTGGGATTCTTGTCTATATCCAGAAGTAAGTGTTTACTGTAAATTGTTATTTAATAGCTATATGAACTCAAAATAATTAATGTAATAAATGCGAGCCAGACGGTCATGATATACTCAATTGTATACTTTATTTTTTAACAAAAATAAAGTTTTTCAGTAATTCCGTATTTCCCATAATCCTGAAAACTGTAAAAAAAAATATGGAGTATGCTGTGAATTTGTGCTAGTTTCCACTCAGCACCCTCTGCCCCTCCCACTCGCCCCTCTCTGAGCCTGGTTCTGCCAGAAGTCTCTGTTATAAGGGAGTTCTTCCTCCCCACGGTTGCTCATAGAGTATCATCAGGTTGTTTCAATTCTCTCTTTAATATTAGAAGTTCATCACAATATCAAATGTTTTGAAATGACTGAAATGAATGAAATACGGACATATTAGAAATGAACACAGTTTGAAAAAATTCCCACAATCTTTTTTTATTTTTAGTGATTTATTGCATGTCCCTAGCTTTTTGTGTCTCTCCCTTCTCTTGTCAGTTCTGACTATGAGGAGATCACTATAGACCCAGTATGTGGTTGGAGGCCGGTGCCTGTTAAACCTGACCTTCACATAAAAGAGGAGCCCGACGGTCCAGTCCTCAAACGCTGTCGCACAGTCAGCCCAAGTCACATGGTGTTGCCAAACGTGATGGAAATGATTGCTGCTCTGGGCCCAGCATCATCCCCCTACCAGAGTTTGACTGCAGGAGGCAGGAACACTCCTGACTACAGTCGGCCAGGTACAAGAGAGGACTTTTCTTTTGTTTGTTTGTTTGTTTAATGAGTGCACACCCAGTAACACAGCTCACAGTTCATAAGTCAAAACAGAATGCACTATTGTTAAAATTGAAAGAGAAGCAGTTATATTTAACATTTTACAAAGTCTGTAGTCATTTAGTCTGTAGTAAGTAAGTAGTACATACACACATGTGTATCTAAAGCATTTTTTCCACTACGGTTGATTGTTCCAGTGTCTGATTTGTTACCAACAAAGACTTCAAGTTGTCACTGATGTTAAATCAAAGTAGGCATCTCTTGCTTAGATGACAGCTTTGCACATCTTGGCAATTTCTCAGTCCGCTTTATGAGGTACTCACCTGAAATGATTTTCAGTTAACAGCTGTGCCTTTTCAAGAGTTAATTTCTTGCCCTCTTAAGGTGTTTGAGACCATCATTTGTGTTGTGAAGAGGTAGAGTTGGTATACAGTGTAATATAGTCCTATATTATCTATAACACATTATGGGAAGAACTACTCAACTAAGTAAAGAAAAATGACAGTCCATCATTTAAAAAAAAAAAAGAAGGTCGGTCAATCATTATGATGAAACTGGCTCTCATCAGGACCTCCCCAGGAAAGGAAGCCCAAGAGTTACCTCTGTTGCACAGGCTAAGTTACCAGCCTCAGAAACTGCAAGTTAACAGCACCCCAGATAAGAGCCCACTTAAGTGCTTCACAGAGTTCAAGTAGCACACAGAGAAGACTGCGTGAATCTGGATCAAATTGCTGCAAAGAAGATTCTAAGGAAGAACAACAAGAGGAAGACAATGGTTTGGGCAACGGAACACAAGGAATGGATATTAGACCAGCAGATAGCTGTCCTTTGGTCTGATGACTCCAAATTTCAGATATTTGTTTCCAAACACCATACCTTTTAAAATACAGAAAAGGTGAGCAGATGGTTCCTACATGTGTTGTTCCCATTGTGAATTATGGAGGAAGAAGTGTGATGCTTTGTGGGGTGCTTTGCTGGAGACACTTTCGGCGATTTATTCAAGTCCCAAGGCACACGTAACCAGCATGGCTACCACAGTATCCTCCAGCAACAAGCCATCCCATCTGGTTTGTGCTTAGTGGCTCTAAACCCACCTGATCTAAACCCAATTGAGAAGGTTTGAAATGAGTTGGACCACAGCGTGAATGCAAAGCAGCCAACATGTGCTCAGCACCTCTGGGAACTCCTTCAAGACTGTTGGAAAACCATTTCAGATTATTACCTCCTGAAGCTGGTTGAGAGAATGCCAAGAGAATGGAAAGCTGTAACCTAAATTAAAAAAGGCGTGTCCAAACTTTTGACCGGTACTGTACAACTGTTTGATAATAAAGGGATTCAGACAACCATCAACTTACCATCACTTCGGGTGGCTGTAGCTAAGGAGGTAGAGCAGGTCATCTACTGACGGTTCGATTCCTGGCTGCTCCGGGCTGCATGTCAAAGTATCCTTGGGCAAGATACTGAACCCCAAATTGCTCTCCAACGCAAGCATTGGAGTGTGAATGTGTGTGAATGTTAGGCAATAAGCTTACATACTCATTGAAGTGCTTGTATGAATGGGTGTGAATGTGAACATGTTGTATAAGCGCTTTGAGCGCTCAGACAGAGTAGAAAAGCGCTATATAAGAACTAGTCCATTACTATATATTAAAAGAAAACTTTTTGTATCATTCGTATTCTCTAAAAATTGCCAAAAAATAAAAATAAAAATCACAAAATCTCCCACGGTTTGTATAAGCGCAACCGTAGGTATTTCACAGGTTCAGCATTATTAAAAGCCGACAGATATTGCGCTAAAAGTTCCAACATGAACAAAACAAAACTCAAAAACTGTGCAACTCAAGTAAGGTTCCTGTAGTACTCCATTACATTAAATGATATAGTGTTGCACCTTATGTCTTGTTCAGAAATGTCCAAAAAAGTGAAATTTTCATGGTAAGCCCTTTCTTTTTCCACGCCTGTCCGTGTCCAGTATGTACACCAGCCAAACTATTCCTGCTAGTAACTTGTGCTATATATTGTACACTGACGGAATCGGTAGGCAAAAATATATATAAGCATAATGTCTACGTGACTCTTTCAAGCTCAGAGAGTCAGGTCGTCATAGATGGAAGGTGATCCAAGTAATATTACAAGCACCACAACAAAGATATCCTCATTGGCTACAGCTGAAAGAGTCACGTAGACATTA
>VUQK01015223.1:8615-23504 GCA_015106715.1 Bujurquina vittata
ATGACACAGAAAAATGAAAGAACAAAAAAAAAAGGAGAAAAAAGGTGAAAAATCTGCCTGTGATTTAAAATAAAAAAAAAAGGGTAGTAAAAGAAATTTTGTACATGGGTCACAAGTAAGGTGTAGTGTTTCGTACATTTTTTGTAAACAAGAATATCGAAACAATATGGCAAAAATAAGATTGAGGGGGACAGGGGGTTGAACTGAAGATACTGAACACTGGTTGGCAGGAGACATTTACAGAAACCCTTATGCAACAGTGTCTTAATGGGCCACATAAATGTCATGTACACAAACTCTTTAAAACAGTCGAACAGAAACAAAGTTTTTACACTTGCAACAGCATTTCTGCTACATACTTTAAACCTTCACTCCTTTTGTCCCTGGATTACTGTGATATGAGGTATACGTGAGGCAAATTCTTTTGCCTCAACATGGCAACATATTAATTCAAATATTACAGCATTGCATTCACTCTGCCATGTTTGATGATTGCTTAAAACAGGCCGTTAGGGCACAAAGGGGTTCAGCGACTCATTCAGCAAAGTGATATCACTTCCAGCACTCAGGGCCAGCTGTTTCTATGGAAGACAGCGCAATTATTGTTATATTGCTGTCTTTACATAAGTACATAAGTACATTTTCAAACCAGCAAGAAATTACATTAAACATTTACAAGACATTATCTTGTACCTGTACTTCTAAGGAATAGGCACCTGATTTCTAATGGGACAAATAGGCTTCGTACTGCCACAAGCAAAAGCTCTAAATGTATACAAATTTATCCTTATGTATACAAGTTTCTGAGCTGAAGAAATATTTGATCACTAACACATTTTGTCATTAAAGTCAATATGAAAGCAAAGCTGATAAAGTTAGGGTAACAAGTCAAACTAAAACTAGGGGTTTGAATTACATTTACATTATCCCAATTTAATATTACCATTTCTCAAAAAGCCTCCCAAGCTAACCCCTCCTTAAAGACAGGAGGAGAGAGACCAAATCCCAGTTTTCACATGTCAACCCTCCCCTCATCCCATATGCTCAGCCCCAGAAAACCGTCTGCATATGCCCAAAGAGCAACACGTCTGATGTTTGAGCTTCCTTGATCTGACGTGGTACTTGACTCAATGTAAGAAGTTGGCTCAAAGTGCTAATTGAAATAAGAGGAAGAACAGAACAGGCAAAGGGGAAGGCCGTTCTATCGCTGTCCAACAGCAACCTCTGTTGGCCACAGAAAAGCCACATCATCATTTTTTGTTCTCCAAAAATATACCGAGGACAACATTTGGCCCCTAAACCAGCCCTGTTTCTTCCTCAATTTGGACTGGCAGATGCCCAGAATGATTAAACTGTTATTTTACATAATATATATTTTTATAAATATATATATATATAGATT
The DNA here is from genome assembly GCA_015106715.1 of Bujurquina vittata. Classification (NCBI taxonomy): domain Eukaryota; kingdom Metazoa; phylum Chordata; class Actinopteri; order Cichliformes; family Cichlidae; genus Bujurquina; species Bujurquina vittata. The sequence continues at coordinate 10,018 of VUQK01015223.1, forward strand.
TATGTATTTATATATGGCCCTTATTGAAGCAAACATGAGTTTCACATTGACATTAAAGTACCGTAATCTCTATATAGCCAAGTAGAAAGTGTTCTCAGTGTTCAAGTGAGCTGGCAGCAGTCAGTTTATGTCACACTCATTCAACAAGTAATAAAACATAAGAAAAATCATCTTTGAAATCGCAAACTTACACTTCTGAAAAGAGTACTCACTGCACCTTGTAAGCCTCTCCTTTCTCACTTTTTCCTGAGTAATACTTTAACCTTGTAACAGACAAAGACTTGCGTTTGTTTTGTTGTTTGGTTTTTTTTGTGTTTTTTTTTTTGCTAGTTTTATTCTGGGCTAATCCCTGCCATCGTGGTTATTTCTAAACTTGTAAAGTTGATTGCTCAAACACTTCAGCTCATTGAAAAAGAAATATTCTGGCTCTTACTCTACACTTACTCAAAAAGTTCCTAATTAATGACCAAACCTAACGTCACTAAAGTGACCAGAATAAACAGTAAAATACATATTTAACTTAAAATAACAGATACTTAAAAATTGCATTTGCAGGAAGCCTTCCAGGCTTATTGCAGGAAGAGGAGTGGGCACAAAGACAAAGCATCAGAAAAATAAAATATAGATGTCACTTAAAAAAATAATAATAATAAAATAGGAGCACTGAAAAATTAAAATAAGGACATCAACTTTAGCAACAGAGCGTTCACTCTTTCTCAGGCTCTCATCTGTAGCTTTGGCTTGTTGGAGTTTTAGAACCTGTACTTACTGGCTCATTGACATCAGATAACAAACTACTATACCCTGAGAATTCAGACACAGGTGTCCGTATCCTGTGATCCACTTCCCCACCAGAGTCAGTGCCGTAAGATAAGCCCCGGCCGTCTGACTTGAACTGGGAGCCAAAGGCCTGGGCAAAGTTTTCAATCTGGTAGGAAGGCTTAGAGGAGTCCAGAGAGGCCAGATCCTGCGAGGGGGCCAGAGGGTAGGCTGCTGCTGTACCATTTTTGACGGGCGGGTGGTCCTTCTGGCTGCTCAGGTCAGATGGGCTGATCTGGTAGGATGAAGGAGGAGTGGAGGAGTGCTGCTTCTCCATCTGTTCAGTGAGCTCCTGAGAAGGGGTGAGCTGCTGGTGTGCGGAAGCCTCCAGGCTGCTCAGGTGGAAGCTGTGCTGTGGTGAGGAGCCCGTCAACATTGCAAAGTGAGACTTTGGCACAGAGGAGGGCAGCGAAGGCAGCGACTGGCCAAACCCACAATCCAGTGGGGACGTAGTGTAGATGTTCTTGTCAGCATAGATTGGATTTCCTGGGTGGGAACCATTGAAGGGTCCGGAGGCAGGAAGGCCAGGTCCCAGTGGGAAGCTGGCACTGTGGCTGGTGCGCTCCAAAGCTTGCAGCAGGAAGCGGGAGTATTCGTGCATCATCACAGTCTTGTCTCCTGATGGACTGGAGGTGTTGGTGTTGTGGCTGATGTCAGGAACATCAGACGTGGCGGGGTTCAGTGACACATGTTGGTCACTGATGTCGAAGTGAACATGGTGCGAGCTATCAGGTTTCTGGGTGTAGTGGTCCAGAAGACTCTGCAGCACCTCATCTGGGATTCCTGACTTGTCAAGACTCAGAGAAGCATCGTTGTCCATCACACTGGAAATGCCACTGTGAATCACAGAAGGCTGGGAAGACAAGTGAACACTCACATCATACTCAGTGTTGGATCCTCCGGCCACAGCGGGCCCGGATGCATTTGCATTGTTTGCTGCTTGAAGGTAGCGTCGCTTCTTTAGAAACTGCATGGCATCATCGTAATTGCTGCTGGCGGGTCCGAGTTTAGCCCCATTACCCTGCAGGAGCTCAAGGCCATCCATACTGCCACCCTGCTCCAATGTGCCTGCTTTGACGTGCTCCAGACTTGCTTTATTCAGGTTCTTACGATTGGCTTTCTTGAACGCCATCTTTGGAGCTTGGCCATTGTTGCCTTGCTGCATGCTGGGGTTTGGCTCAGTAGAGGAAGAAACCGTTTGATTTTCCACTGCGTATTCATGGATAGTGTAGCCTCCAGATACAGCACCATGCACGTGAGGTACCCTCAACCCTCCTCCATCTCCCTTCTTCTTCTTGCGCTCCCCTCCCTCTCCAGAATTTTTAGACCTTCCCCTCTTCCTACCGCCACTCCCTGCATTTCCCTGAGTGATTCCATAGCTGCCATTTCCCATGTCTACACAACCCAAGTCTATCATCCCAGGATCCAGCCCCTTCTTTATGGCTTCTCCACAGGTTCGCTTGTGCTTAAGCAGGCGGTCTGTCCTAGAAAAATACTGAAGGGCAAAAAAGACACAAGTGGCATTTAAAATAACTGAAGTTATTTTTAAAATAATGAACCAACAGTACAAAAAACCCTTTACATGGCTATAAAAAAGGAAGCTTTAATAGGTTTACAAACCTGTTGGCAGGTCTCACATCTGTACGGCTTTTCTCCACTGTGCGTCCTTTTGTGTCTTTCCATGTGGTATTTCTGAATAAATCGCATGTTACACTGGTCACAGCTGAATGGCTTCTCTCCTGTTACACAAAAACAACCCCTCTAAAGCTTAGTCATCATTTATTGTGGTAGAAAACACATAATGACTTAGTTTGCATGAAGTCCCTGGATCACATGACAAGTTGTAATTAATTACTCACCACTGTGGATTTTCTCATGTCGCTGCAGAAGGTACTTCTGAATGAAACTCATGTTGCACTGACTGCATCTGAAGGGTCTTTCACCTGAAATAAGATCACATGATCATTGTAATATTATAACTCACATTCGATATAGTTCTCTAAAGCAGGATACTTGCAGAACACCACACATCCCTATTCAACTTCATGTAATTCAGGACAGTATTTACAAGCCTTCTGCATGTCATAATAGTGTTGATTTAACTTCGGCAGGTTAAACAAATACTTAGCTCATTGTGTCATTGCTACTGCAACAGATTGCAGTGGAGCTTACCATATTTTATTCTCTCAGTGTTACCTCTGAGAACACAGTGCATCATTTTAAAGAGGCGTTAATGAAACACCTATTTTTTTGCTACAAAAAAAGTCTGAATGAATGAAGCCTGAACCAGCGCATAAAAATAAAAAACATTCTCCATTTAAATTTGGCCAAAATCAACTTAAACATCCTCTTCCTGAGCTTCTTTACGCACATCTTTCACTGTTAGAAAGTGCCCTGCTCTGACTCCTTGTACTTGTGCCTCTGTGACCTCTGCTTATTCTCCTCCATTCAGTCAAAACACTGAATGTGAATTTCATTTTTTATTTTAAAATTCTGTGCTGTGTTGGCACACACAGTCCAGGACATATCCAATGAATAACTGCTTCTGCTTAGACTGCTCCCATCTTGGGCCAAACAAAAGAAAAAGGCAGAAAATAGACAAATGGATAGATGGTAATGCATTGTTGGCCTCATGTTTGTAGATTAATTCATGAAGGACAATCCTGTGAATTATGAAAAAAGCATGAGCATGGTCATGGATGCTCCTTACCTAATAGTCCACCTTCAAGTTTGGACTCTTCAGCAGAAAACTGCTAAAAACTGATCCTGCTGCACCCAGAAATTTAGCTCTCACCATCAGTGATGATCTTCCACATGAAAGTCAAGGTGGCTTTACAACAGAAGTTGGGGTTTTCTTTTGCTGCACGTTTGTGCATGGAGCCTCCAGGAAAGTGTTACAAAAAAAATCTTATAAGATTTTTACTGGATTAGTTCACTGCAAAAGAGATCAATAATGCATTTCCAAAAGCCCCTGACCTACTCTTAATCAATTTTCCATAGTTCTTGTGACAATACAAATCTCAATCAACAGCTAAGACCAAACAAAGAAAATAATAAAACATTTCTCAGATAAAGTCTGAAGGAGTCAAAATATTTTTTTTTTTGACACAGAAAGGACTTTTTAACTTAAAACTACATTTGTGACACAATGGCAGACACCATTAACAGGGAACCTTTGCTGATATGGATTTCTCCTTTATAAGATTTTCCGTGTTGGATATGAGACCAGTGATGAGTCAGTTCAGATTCAATGACTGCTGTGCGGCAGCATAACAGCTGAACACATTCTCCCAAGACACTTGCTGTTTTATTAAACAAGTTGAAAAAGTTGCTGCCTCTAAGCTAGCAATAAAAAGAAACCTTTGACATACAACATTTTGCTCATCTAATGAGATTATACTTTCCAATGAGATACGATGGGAAAAAAAGAACAATTAACTGGAAGTTTTAGACCACCAGCAGCCATACAATGTACATATTCAGAGAATTTAACTCAACTTAAATCAGCAAATGCCTGGATGAGGCTTTATACTCTTGTTTTATCAAAAAATGTAATACAAAGACTTCAAAGCTGAAATTTTTAATATAGCAGTGACACCTGACAATATCATGTGTCCTTGTAAGCAGCAAAAAATAGATTTATAATTAAGCTCTACAATGTAGGTATAGTTCAGAGAGAGAAAAAAGGCAAGAGTTCCACATTGATGAGCAGTGATAAAAGGTTGTGCAGGTAGGAGGTCGGCTCCTGTGCTGGTCCCCGGGCTGCCTCACCTCACATCATACTTGTGTTTAGCTTTCACATAAGAGGCAGAAACAAAGAGCATCTAAAACACCCTGAATGTTAAGACAGCAGCGAAGCTCGTGGCCTGGGATAACTTCTATTGAATTAAGTAAATATGTGGTTATTACAAAGCTCTTGGAAAATACTGGACAAAGAACCATTTGAAGATGACATTTGTAAAAGTAGAAAAGCAATAATGATGCACAGGCCAATGCAGAATCTACCAATTGACATCATTTCCTTCCTCATATTTGTTGTGCTAACCACTGATGTAACCCACAAGCAAATGCACAGAGTAGAAAAAGTGAGCACTGGGGTGAAATTGGCACACTATAATACCTGTGTGAATGAGAACGTGTCTACGAAGGTGATAGGAGCTTCTGAAGGATGCGTTGCAGTGTTCACACATGTGAGGCCTGGATCCTGGAGACAGGCTACCTCCATCTGTATCCAACATCACTGATTGCTATAGAACAATAAAGGAGAGAGGGGGATGGGTCACAGTCAGTCATCTTGTGTTTCTACTGAATGTATCTAAAATATCACAGTCTGCATCTACAAAATATTGCACTTTTTTTTAAAAAGAATTAAAGCTCAAGTCAGACTTCCACTTAAAGCTAACTGTAAATTTAAATGAAGCAGATGCTTGCAAATACATGCAAGTCTATGCTGATGGTCCAACAATTGTTTCACAATTTATGCACAGAAAGAGCAAAAAAGAAAGAACTTTCTTTTTGCGTAAAAATAACATACACAAAAACTTTTTGTATCCAAAAAACTCACCTTTTAAGGATCCCTGCATTTAGTTTTTTTGTTTTTACCAAAAGCAAATTAACACTTATTTCTGATAACTGTGGATGTAAGAGTTTGATGAGGAATAAATAAAATATGACTGCAGTTACAAATGTATAAATGCAAGACAAACCTTTGCTTCACTTCTCTTCTTTCTTGGTTTACCCTCCTGTCCATCACCATTTGACCTTCGAACTTTTCTCCCAGTGGGCTCCTTTTCTAACTGACTTGGCAGCTGTGAGGATGACAAAGGGAGAGAGAGGGGGCCGTGAGAGCAAACCATGACAAGAAGGAAAAAGAAAAAAAGAAAAAAATCACTTGATTGAAGGTTAAGGGCCTTCAGTCTCAAACCATCATGCAAACAAATCCATGTTTACTGCTCACGCAAACAAAACAAAACACTCGGACAATCTCTTGTGGTTTTCGATGATGCGGTTCTGTTGAGTAATAGCACAGAATTTATTGCCCCTTACGGTTAAGGAGCCTTTGTCACTGCTTTGAATCTACTATTCTATTCAAATTGTACACTTTGGAAACTAAACATTCAAAATAACTTTTTTTTTTTTAGTAAACTTCATTGCAAAGAATCCAGAAAGAAGGAAAATTAATTCCTTTTCTTCTATTTGTTTGTCTTCCTGCCCTGCAATTTCTTTCCCAGTAAGCACACTATTCCTCACTGCCATATGGAGACTGATGGGACAAATGTGGGTGCACCTGCTGTTCCCAAATCAGACCAATGTTTAGCTCAGCTTTTTTTGAAGCTTTTTTCCCTTTTAGATAACTACAAATTTTGAGTGCTGTGCTGTCTGTTTGACAAGAAGATAACACTTTTGAAAATTTTATAAAAAGTAAAGATTTTTCACAATCTTCTGAAAACTCTAGAACAATTATACAAAAGTCTTTTGTGCAGCCTTACCCTGGAAAATACAAGCTTGAAAAAAAATAAAATCTGTGGTTTCTAAAAGCTCCTGATGTTGTGTTACAATAAAATGTTAATCACCAATTTAAACCAATGCAGCTCAATGAAGACAATAATTATCTGTTTTTCAATATACGAAAGTGACAACCTCTGATGGCTTGCTATTAGGGCTGAAATGAATAATCGTGATGAATTATTGAAATAATTGATTAATTTAGTGACTGATTAATCGTATAACTGGCGTATAAGGACTCAAAAAAGGCGATTCGCTGAAAAAACAACATATTCACAGCAGTAATTAAGCCAAAACTGTACAAATATATATACATTTTATATTTAGGATAAAATCACCTTTGTAAGTATTTGGAATAGTTTTAGCAACACCTGGTTCAAATTCACTGAAGAAATACTGTTATTTCATTTTAGGCAATAAAATGTTAATTTTCTTATTTAAAAAATTAATTGAATTCTTTGTTCATTTGCATATTTTAAGGTATTTCTAATATTTTATAAAAAAAAGGCTTAAGAGGTTCAATGAAAAATCTCCAGAATGTACCTTTTTAAAAAAAATCTGATTAATCGATTGTCAGAATAATCGATAGATTAATCGATTACTAAAATAGTCATTAGTTGCAGCCCTACTTGCTGTCAATAGAACATGGATGTGTATATTTGTATCAGAATGAACACAAAGGGTATCTGAAGTGAAGCAACACTCAAACGAGACAGCTGGGTCCTTGCAACGATATTCTCATTCATGCTGAGCCTGGATGACATCATCCTTCTTGCCAGAAAGTGAAACTACTTTGCATTTCACGCCATCAGCAAATTTATGGCTCTATAACTCGTTTCCGTCAGGCTCCTCCATCAGAGGCTTTTCAGCTTATAAGGCACTTGACAACACAGCAGAGCTGCTTGGGAATTTAACTACCAAAAACCCAAAAAGTTATTCCTAATCAAGTGCTTATTAAGTGTGTTTGGTGCTGGTCCTTGATCCCATATCCGTCAAAACCACAAGGAGATGTTGCTTTAATTAGAAGAGAGACAATGAGGTAGTTAATTGAGTGATTATTCATTAATCCATCTTCTTATTGGGTTGGTTCACAGGGGCAGCAGCCTAAGCAGAGAAACCCATACCTCCCTCTCCCAGCTTACCCGGGCAACACCAAGGTGGAAGCCTTCCACCACTTCAGGGATCTAGCTAGAAATAAATTTCAGACGGGGGGGGGTCGCCTGGATATCAACAGTTCACGCAAAGTTTATGCGAGACTGGTGACATCACGAAAGCACAAAATGGCCGCAGGTGGTGGTTGATTGCTAATTGCAGACAAATAACACTACAGTTCTGAAAATGAGCAGGTTATGTGGCAAAGACCTTCCCAGGGAGGCCGAGGAGTGTGATCCCCCTAAAGTTGGAGCACACCCTCTGGTCCCCTTTCTTGAAGATGGGAACAACCCCCAGTCTGCCAATCCAGCAGCACTGTCCCAGATCTCCACACAAAGTTGCAAAGGCATGTCAAACAAGACAGTCCTACAACATCCAGAGTGTTCAGGAACTCAGGGTGAATCTCATCCACCCCAGGAGCCCTGCCACCAAGGAGTTGTTCAACTACCTCAGTGACCTCACTCCCAGTGATGGGCGAATCATCCCCTTTGTCCTCAGACTCTGCTTCCTCCACAGAAGGTGAATCAGTGGGATTAAGGAGGCCCTCAAAGAATTCCTTCCACCACTCAACCATTTTCTCAGTTGAAGTCAGGCGTCAGTTTTCTGTGGACTAATTGTGATTTGTCCACAGAAACAAATATGATCATTTAATGATTCATTTAAGAATTTTCTGCTCATTTATTTACAGTGTAACATTCAATATTCATGGATTTTACACCACAAGTCTGTAAAAACAAGCAAAACGAATCATCATCTAGGAATTTTAACTTTGGTTTGGTTCATTCTGGTGACTAATCATTTTAGAAAATAATCCAGGCAATAGTTGTCTTGTTTCATCTGACCAAGGCTCAAAAGTGCTTCACCAAAAAAACAAAAACCAAAACTGATTATCTTTGTTAAGACAAACAGATTTTTTTTTGTTTAAAATCTTTTTAGCCATAACCTGATTATGGAAAGAAATCCAACTTTACAAATCACACACATGTGATTTACTCACAAAAAATTGATCATAGCCGGCAATCCTATTAGAGGTACTTACACTGCCCATGTTGAGGTCTTGTACCAGCAAGTCCTGGTTGTTACCGACAGTCACCTCCAGCAGCTCTGTGCTCTTCACAAGGCCGCCAGGGTAGAGCGGCAAGCGATAATCGTGCTCTGACAGCTTCTCCTGCTTGATACCCATGGTGTGAACATAGTCTCCCACACCTGCACATCCCAGGCTGCCACCCTGGGTGCCCATGGTGCAATCAGGTGAGTCACGCTCCTTCTTCAAGATCATTTCTTGCGGTGGAAGGTCCTGCATTACGGAGTGGGCAGTCAGCCGAGTGAAGCTGGTGACAGGGGGGAGATGGCTGAACATAATCATGCCTGCTCCAAAACTGGAGTCCATACTCCCGTTGCAGCGCAGAAATTCATTCCCTAGTTTGTCTTGAATGATGCTCATGGTGAAGGCAGGCGGGCAGGAAACTAGGAGGAACTATGTGGTGGAAATGAATGTGATCCTGTGAGGAAAATAACAGCAGCTGATGTTTAGAACTATAATAATACATAATCACAATAAACTTTAAAAGGATCGCTATAACTAGCCATCTGGCTGTGAGGAAATAGACAAATAATAGTCAACAGACAACAGTTATGAAGCCGGTTAAGCTTAGTCTACAGGAATCAGTGTCACAGTCTCTGATCTCACAACTAGGCGCTTAGTCGGATTATACTGACGATTTGTGGGTCAACAAAAGACTACAGTGGAAACAAGATGCTGATACAGTGCACAAAACTCTTGCTGATTACTGTGTGTATGTTCAATATTTCACAGAGCAAAAAGGTGACAGTCACTGCGGTTCTAGCCACAACATGAGAAGAGGGATGACAGGATTGAACTGGTGTGTTAATCTGTTTGATGGGCTGTCTGACCCAGTCATCCTATTTCAATGAGCTTATCTGCAAATGAGAGCTCACACAGACTGTATTAGAAAGACTGTTGGTGTAATTACGTGGCTGCTGCATTAAACAATAGCAGATAAGGGGAATAGTTCAGGGTACATGATAATACACAAATTTTAAACATATTCACGACAATGGGTTAAAACAGGACCTGTTTATTATCTGAGCTACTGTGTACTAGACCAACAAAGCATGTTCCATTACAGAGAACTCCAGGTGGTATTTCCAGTTTCTGAAACCAGACTGGGATGTTTACATCCAACACATAACCAAGATATTAGCGTGCATGTAAACATACTCGGTGTGACGCTAAACATTTGAACAGGATTAGGGGTCAAAACATAATTGTTTACGTCAAAATAAATTCGGTTTTCTGCTAAGAGGTATTGTTGCATTCAGTATTTTCCTGATTAACATAAATAAAGCCAAAAATAAAATTCTCTGTTTTACTAATATCTCTCAAGCGTTCGCAGGAACGGCCCCTCCGTGAGGGCTTTCGTCCTGATGCCTAAGCGCTTTCAGCTCTTGGGATACGCTAGCAGCAATTACCAACCCAGCTAGCACAAAGCCAACTTTGTAAACTAAAAACGATAGAAAAAAACTTTGTTACTCCAGGTAACTCTGGCTTCTTCTGAGATGTGCTAAGCAGTTAATCGGCGTACTTCCATGTGGACATTTACGAAAACTAGCGTTCGTCTTCTATGAAATTAGCTCCCTAGCTAACCATTTAGCTAACCACTCTTGCGGGGCCCTTCTTTGTGATGCAGGAGCAGGCAATAATTAATATCGCCATGCAATAACAGCAAGCGCATTTACGTTGATGAAAAAGCAAAATAAGCCGGGTACGAGCAGAAAAACAACTTTAATATAAGAAAAAATCGCTCCTTCTAAAGCGTCTAACCAAAGTTAGGTACTTTTTTAAGAGCTGCATTTAAATATCTGAATTAGATGCAGGTATTTCCACACAGAAGACGCAGACAAGCCAAATAAAATCTGTGAGCTGGAAAAAAATGATCAAGGACGAAAGCTGCTTTAAATTTAAAAATGAAAGAAACGACTCTTACATCGTGTGCTATTACTGAAGGCTTTCTTCGAGCTGTTGGCTTTGTTTCCCGGACAGTTAACCGACTGTAAATGATGGAGGGACAACACGGACATGACCCATAACAAACGGCCCATACAACTCCAGCGAACAATGATGCTCGCCCGACTAGCCGAGACAGCTAACTTAGCAGCTAACTAGCAGTAACGTTGCTGCGCTTTGTTGTCTGTCCCGTACGAGGACTTCAAACACAGCAACCGCGGACCCCGCAACCAAAGTTGGACTTTATGAATTTCTCTTACCAGTGCAGGACCATGACCCTGCTGCTTTGGCTCGCGTACGTCACCCTCAGCTGTCCGTTTTTTAATATTTAGAGCCAAAACATTGTTCTCCCATAGCTGCTGGGCTCTTCCATCTTGACTCGGCGCGGAGCATTCTGGGTTCAGCAGACGGACGCGTCCTGAAGAGAGACAAAACAAAACCTCCTCCTAGTTGCAAGTACAGCCTACCGTAGTAGGATTCAGGTTTTCACATTCAGTGCACCCTTTGTCCCACCTTTTTTTTTTATAGCAACCCTCAAATTAGACATTATTCATTTATTAAAATATATTTTAATCAGCTACAATTCACGCATTTTATTCAAAGTTTGGCATAAGGTCTACAGGCTGATTAACAGAGGCAAAGTAAAACTCCGGGGACCACATGTTTTCTCAACTTCTGCATAACCCCTTATTTCAATTCTATAGGCAACACAGGCAGATGGAAAAAAGGTATCTATATTGCTAAAGTGCCACAATTACCAAAAGCATTTAAGAGTAATATTTGCACAGAACACAGCGCAAAATCTATAAACACATATATATAAATAGCACTAAATAAGCAAATTTGTAGTTGAGGAAAAAGCTAAATTACTGACTGCAAGAAAAAGTAAAACTACAGACTGACTGTGTAAAAATGCATGGTATGAAGTAGCTTATCCTCAGTTAAATGTAAAAAAAATAGCTCCTCTTTTTTAAAATGTCAAAATGGTAGCCCTTGATCATGCAGTAGAACCCTCCTTTAGAGCAGCATACTGGTAATACAACATCTTTTCGTGTGTAGAAAACAAAATCTTAATCGACTGAGAGGGCATCAAAATAAAAGGTGTGTTCAAAATAGGTAACATTTACGTTTGACAAGTAGTGGAATTATATTAACCGGAAATAAAGTACGGTATATTCTACCTCAATTTTTGAGAACATTAACGACCACAAAGGTGGGAAAGTGCTAGATCACCTATCCACTTTCCATTTTTGTTTTCAATAAATCTTCCTGTACTGTTCGCTCCATGTGTTGTGCAATCACATTGACCTGAACCTGAGTGAAACTAAAAAGACACATAAAAAAACTTGTTTGTCACATAATCTGCAGGTAAGTACAGTTAAGCACTAACACCGGAGACAGTAAAGTGTATCTATGCAGGGACGTGGTGGCCCTCGGGAGGTTCCGGAGGTTTCCCGAACGGCCGTTTCCAGGCCGAACCAGCCGGTGATCAGAATTTGTATTTTATCTTATTTTTATTTATTTATTTTCACCCAATTTAGCACAGTAGCTCTCGAAGCAGCCCACCCCTGCTTTGCTCAGAGTATTTATGGATTTGATAGGTTTCCGACATGTGTCCCAATAGTAAACTCATTCCTACACCCATTCCATTTATGGTTACATTTATCTATGCACTGGTTACATTTATCTATGCAGTGGTTACATTTATCTATGCACTAGTAACAATTATCTATGCAGTGGTTACATTTATCTATGCACTAGTAACAATTATCTATGCACTGGTAACAATTATCTATGCACTGTTACATAGTTTTATGCACTGGTGATATTTATCTATGCACTGGTTAACATTTATCTATGCACTGGTTACATTTATCTATGCACTAGTAACAAATATCTATGCACTGGTTACATTTATCTATGCAGTGGTTACATTTATCTATCCACTGGTAACGATTATTGTGTTCTTCTTGTGGGTTTAATGGCGGTGGGCAAAGCAGCTTAGAGCTGAATTACCGCCACCGAGCAGACCGGCGTGTAGATCAGGCGTTAGCAAAAAACCCTGACATCCTAAAAAGTTCTCTGTCGCTGAGACGGATTCCCTTTAACACTGAGTGGATCCTCGCCGACATGTTTTTCCACAGCTCCACCGCTCCCTGCAGTGTTTGTGTGTTGTGCCCTCTGTGCTGACAATTTCAGCTGTTCTTTCTCTACTTCAGCTCCCAGAGCGGATCGCCGCTATTAGCACTAGCGGTACCGGAAGAAGTCAATGCCCGTCAAAATATTTTTTATACTTTAATCCCTGATTAGTGACTATATATAGATCTCGAGTAAAAGGTATTTAGGAGAATGCTCGTGAATACAAAGCATTATAACATTAAGCTCTTGCACCCCCCAGTTTTTCAAGTAAACTCTGGTAACACAACAGCAGCAGCAGCTATTTTACGTGCAGTCTGTCTGCGCAGGCGCAAAGAGGCAATGAGCCGAGCTCAGGTGGAGCGAAAGTAAGCGTTTTTCTAGTGTCCAAAATAAGCCCCCGTAACAATCATTAATAAGCCTTTACTGGGACACAGCTGGAGGTCCCTCATCAACCACCTCATCAGCAGGTGAAGAAAAGAGAACTTTGTAGCTGCTCTATCCACCACTGTTTATGTAACACAGTGAAAAACTGCGTGGAAGTTAAAATATGAAGATGAACTATTAATACGCAAAAAGTACTTCTTATCCAATTACTCGAGTAATCGATGGAATAATCGATAGAATACTCGATTACTAAAATAATCAATAGTTACAGCCCTACTGGTAACCAGGGGTGTCGTGGCTTTCGGGAGGTTTCCCAAACGGCCGGTCGTTTCCAGGCCAAACCGGCTGGTGATCAGAATTTTTATCTTTTTTTTTTTTTTTACCCAATTTAGACAAGACCAGCGAGGTGCTGCTTTTCTGCCCTCTTCAAACAAAAGACCCCGCTCGCTTTCCACCCCTG
>VUQK01015223.1:23524-43373 GCA_015106715.1 Bujurquina vittata
TACAGCCCTACTGGTAACCAGGGGTGTCGTGGGTTTCGGGAGGTTTCCCAAACGGCCGGTCGTTTCCAGGCCAAACCGGCTGGTGATCAGAATTTTTATCTTTTTTTTTTTTTTTACCCAATTTAGCAGCAGCACTCGTGGTGCAGCTCTTGCGGCCTCTTCAAAGCAAGCTCCCGGGCTGAATTTCAACCCCAGCCTGCCCCTGATGCTATAGTTAAATAAGCTGCAGGTAAGCACACACTTGTGTCAATGACTCAGAGGCTACAACATGTCAACTACTATATTCACAGAGGCTGAGAAAAAAATGTCACAAAACATACTATTACTAATTGCCATACATGCAAGAACTGATAGAACTCACAACCATTGCTTACTGAAGGACTGTTTTGGATTCAACATAAATGACTGCAGCCGTGCTTTTCCAACTGTTCTCTGCACTTCCTGCCCATCCAAATCTCAAAATTAAAGCTCTACAAAGTTCTGATATATAACATTAGAAATGCAATTTCCCTGCCTACTTACTGTCCTGTAAACATATAAACAATAAAGACAGAACACTTCCCAAAGTTCAAATATCTGAGGCTCCTTTTTCACACAATAACTGAGCGTTTCAGGTCCTCAGACCAGCCTTTGAGAGAATCATGACAGATGTGTTTAGAAGCTCTCAGATCTGATAGATGAATTACTCTGTATACATCTAAAAGGACATCAGACCATGTCCTCGCACCCCCGCTACTAATCGCCTTCACTAATGAACCAATTAATTCAGAGAGCAGGGCACAATCTAAATGGAGAGAGTGGAGTAATGCGGGAGGGGGAGGGGGGAGTATATTTTTGATGTCTCTGATCTTTTCATAAATCAACACTGACAGCCCACACAGTTGACAGTGATATCTCTGAAATCACTCTCATCTCAGAGTGTTTAAATATGCATGAAGGTGATGTCGGCCTGATGAGCCCAGTCTAGTAGAAAATGAGTAATTAGAATGTGAGAATATGGATTTAGTTCAAAGCAGATAATTAAATGAACATTAATTAGATTATTTAACCATACAATGTAAAACAGTGTGTGGAGCAAAGTGGAGTAAAGCACAAAAATAAAAGAGCAATTTGGAAGAAATGCAAAATTATAATTACAAAGGTCAGATAGAAGAAGAAGAACATTAAAACACCATACTTTAGAAAGCATTTTGTTTCATTTGTTTGTTATTTTTTGTTTTTCCATATATGTTTCTCAGTCATCTATATCCCCTAAAAATATGGACTAAAAAAAACCAACCCTAATGCCAATGTCAGATCCATAGGAAGGCTGTTCCATATTTAAAACATCTTGGACCGCATTTTAAGCATTATGCCCATCTACCAGCAACAAGAAATCACACAAGTTAAAAGAGAAATCTGTAAAAAAAAAACAAAAAACATGCAATTATGTATAGGTTACAAAATGTTGAACTATTCCTTTAAATTATATTTCAGTCAAGTCTGCTTAGATCTGACATGAAGTCCTAGAAAACCCTCGTAAACGCACCTAAAACGATATTTCAAAGCTCCAAGACAAAGAGGCGACAGCCCTGGAACTATATGGTGTGATTACAAAGTCATGTTTTGAATCTTCAATGTCAGTCTGAGCTGATGTCTGGAAACATCAATGTATGGCTCAACTTTCCATGAGTCTCTGCTATCAGCTGAGTGTTTGGGACATTAGTGTCGAGACATCAGGACTCCGATTCCATGAATGCCCTCATTGTGGAGGAGACATGAGAGTGAGCACGTCTGCATTTGAAGAAGGGTAAACAGTAACATTAAAAAAAAAAAAACCAGTCACATTTTCATCTGAGGCAATTTATGTATCCTATGACACAGATGGTAATCAGTTCTAACTGCTCATTAATAATTCATCCAATGCTGGATGTCTTTGTTTCCTTCTCCTTTCTCTGCAGCATCTACTTCAAACGAATACGCACGCAATTTGGATTTTATTATCAATATTGCCTCTATTCTAATGATGAAGGCCAAGAAGAAGGAGAAGGAGAAGAGAGTTGAGAGCCAAGGTTTGGAGATTTTCTTTGTTGTGCTGATTTCAATTCTTCTCACTGGGAAAGCCCGATGCCTTCACAGAACAGATGGCGATCCTGGCCGTCTGCACTCTAATCCTCCATTGTCACGAGGGTCACAGCTGTATATGAATTCACCCTATTGAGACACAAGTCCCTCATTAGTGTGCAGCCAGTGGAGGATATTGTTTATAAATCAGAAAATCCATCAATACTATCAATGCTACACCCACGTTATTAGGTGTTACAGACTCCTATATAAATTGGTGCCTAGAGCCTAACCTGTTTTTAACTTTAGGAGTTGGTTGTACTTTCCTACAGCAACAAAAAGACAGCTAATAATGTAAAACTGAACATATCTATTATGTGTGCAAAAACGCAGATGGTTATTATTCCAAGCACAATTGTTTCTGAGCTGACCAGTGTGGAGATGTGTTATGACCACAACAGCTTTTCCTTATATTAATTCCCAGGAATCTAAAATTGTTCACCCCAGATTCACTGTCTTTGCCCTTGTTTCCTAAAATTAACAATTACCTCCTTATTTTTGTTGATGTTAAGCAGTAGATTGTTCTCTGTGCATCACATTGCATCACATGGAACAGATTCATTGGTGTACAGGGTGAACGGGAGGGGGGCACCCAAATCCTGGGGGCTCTGGTGTTGAGTGGAGACAGATCAGCTCAGCAGCTGCCTGGAGACAGTCACCATGAGGTTAAGCAGCACCTCTTTTACCTTCATAGAGCGTGGCGCTGACTGCTCTCTGCTCAGTTTCATTCTTTCTGTTAATCCGAGTAAAATATTTGTCACACCGAGTGGTATCAGTCTTTTTAATCGAATTCTCGGCACAAATAAGTTTAGGTTTGGTTTTACAATAAACAGTTGTTTAGCCCCACATTAACAGTCAGGGTTATAGCAACTTATTATCAAAGGCTCAGCGCTGACTGCAGTCATTTAAACTTGTTTCAAAAGCTTTTCTCCGAATCACCAACAGCAGCTGCTCCTTTCAACCAAAAAACAGTGGGAGTCAGCACAGCTCTGCTTTTAATTGATCCTAAATGAGACGGTCTGCTTTTTTCCCCTTCTTCTCTTCTTTGTCAGAAATCTGTTTGAAGGAGTCGCTATTGTCCTTGTTTGCTCATGTACTTTGATATCAAGACAAAATGCAATGTGTGACACACGGAAACTTTCCTCACTTTTTGTTTCCAAGCTAATGTTCTCAACATGAGTTTTGCCTTTCAAAACAAGTTTTAGTTTAGAAAACTGCACTTTAAATTCCATTTTGTTGCATGATGACAGTTTTATCACCCGCAGCTGTGACTGTGAAGCAGGCCTCTCTATAACTGAGAGGTGATACACTTAAATAATACACCGGGCAATTTAATGTCTAGATAAATCTGCGTTCATCACAAAAAAATATTTCAAAGTGTTCTGGAAGTGCTCCCGAGTGCTTCTGATAATTGCTCTTCTTTTTCATCCTGTGTCTGAAGCCGCCTTCTCTCTCATCCCTCTCTTGCATTTGTGACCTGAAGATAGTGCCGATTTTTTTTTTCTCTCTGTTCAAGTGACTAAGCTTTTAGTTAGTCATTAGTTCCTATTAAATTCTGCTAGATTTTTCCATTGCAAATAATTTAAGCAGAATTTAAGTCAGGCTGTAATACTGCACAATAATCAGCCCTGTTAAAAATGCTGAAAAACTGACACAAGTGAAATTCTTGCTGTCGTGAGTATAACGCCTAAATTGCTACGACTGACTCAACAACAGAGGGGAATTCTACAGGCATGTCTTAAAGACACAACAGTCTGTAAATGAGACAAGACTGAAGTTATTGGACCCTAAAAATCTCAAAAAACAGTACTGACTCTGGATGGCAGTACCGTGGCATTACTAAGAGGAACCTTGGAGTCATTTTTGAGTATGTCCTTACATTTGCACACAAGACAACCATTCAGACAGCTTTCCTTCATTGTGCAGTTTTGTCAACATTAGGTGCATCCTGTTTGTTGTGCATTTGTTACGTCTAGGCTGGAATATTGTAATTTCTTATTATCTGTTTGTCCTAAAATGCTTCTTTAAAAGCCTTCAGCTGATCCAAAACACCATAGAGAGGACTGACAGGGACCAGTAAGCACAATCATATTCCTCTGAAACTAGTGACACTGGTGTAGCTGGTATGGGGGATATAATATATAGGTCTGTGTTAAATTTAGAACTGAATTTAAAATCCTTCTCCTCACATACATGCCCTGAATGATCAGGTCATTAAATATCAAATGCCCTTATTGTCCCAATAGAGCACTACACCCTCAGCCCAGGCTTATTTGTGGTTCCTATCATTTCTAAAAGTAGAATGGGAGGCAGAGCCTTCAGGCTCTTCTCCTGCTGAACCAGCTCCCAGTTTAGGTTCAGGAGACACACTCCCTCTCTACTTTTCAGATTAGACTTCAAACATCCCTTTTTGATAAAGCTTATAGTTGGGGCTGGATCAGATGGCTCTGAACCATCCCTTGGATATAGGCTCGGGCTGCTGGGGGAGTTCCCACGATGCACTCAACATTTCTCCTTGGCTGTGCTGTTTCCACTCCCTGTGCTTTTATATGCAACTACTGCATGTCATTAACTTCTGTCTCTTCCTGGTTTGTCTTGATTGTTGTTTATGTTCCATCTATGTTCCTTTTTTCTGTCATCTCTTCCTTCCTGTTCAAAGGAAATTCTTCCTTTAAACCATAACTAAGTGCTCGGCTCGCTCTCTAATATGGGATCCTTAACTTGAAAGATACAATGCTGCAAAATGACTCGTGTTTGTCTGCTACTATTATATTTATGTTTTAAAACTTAAATGTTTATGGTATTATGGTAATTAAATGACTATAACAACTTAAACGGTGTTATAATTCACTGTCTGAGGGGCATGATATGGTACAACTAACTGTAACCTCCTGCAATTCAAACCATGCATGATGGTGTCCAGGAGGTGGGGTGACAACTGTCTTTCTTTAACAAGGGAGTAAAAAACATGTTCAAAGCAACCTGTGTGATACCGGCCTCCTAAAAATACTATAAAGAAAAAAGTAAAAGAAACAACTTTAGGTTGGCTAAAGATCTTTTGTTTTTCTATGTATATTAACATCTAGGATAGTGCTTTATGCTTCAACATTCATCAAACATATTGTAGAAGTTGTTTTATAGGACAGGGAAAGGGGGAAGTGAGTCTATTTGTTAGCATATTGTCAGGTGGGAATAGCAGGAACAATTGTCTTGCCTGTTGCCCCGAGCCCTACATCTGTCAAGTTGGGCCATTATCAGGCTGATATTGTGTTTGTCTAAACTTGGCATAATAAAACCCCTCAGCTTTTCTTACCTTTGCTTTCAAAATGAGCTAACCTTTATCGTCACCAAAGGGACAATAGAGGTGCTTTTGACAAACAACCACAAAACATCTACACAACAGCCATCAGGCAAACACGTAGTACAAAAGAACAGATCATAAAAGAAAAATGAAGCTGTGAACGCTGTTAGCAAATAAATGATTAAAGAGGATGGAAGTGCACAAAAACTAACAACAGAGAGCTGCGGTAAATTTGTCTGAGTTCGAAGTCCAATCAAATCAAAGATAAAGCGTCTCTGTGGTGGTTCAGTCTCTGATAGAAGTTGGGATGAATGACAGTTTGAGCAGTTAGATTTTCACTCGTTTTTACTGTTTGGGGCTGACAGATATCTTTGAACTGTCACAGCAAGAACAGGTTGACAGACATTTCTATAATTGTGTCTATTCAGTTTGTTTAAATAAGTGAAGGATAAATTTAAAAAAAAAAAAACACCTCTCTGTTCCAGGCTACACCCCAACATCTACTTAAAGAATGAAAACAATATTCTGGGCAGGATTTCTTGCTGGACTGTTGCCTTAGACTGCTTTCATTCGAGCCACTTAAAATTGCACTTTATATCTGGCGTAATATTTTTCATCTTTCCTGCTGTCTACCCAAAAGCAGCCACTAAAATGTCCACCGAGATCAAAAGCCATGAAAATCAAGCTTGAGAAAAACCAGGCCGTTACATCATTTATTGATCAAGTGCTAAAAATACATTGAAAGAGCATCTGAGTGATTATAGATCTTGTTTTGGAGAGGACGCAGTTCTTTTATATCAGAAATACTCCCACTGGGGTCTCAACATAAATTAAAGGGCTGAATAAAAACACTTGAGATGAGGGCTGGTTGTGAAATGAAATCAGTTGAAGGCTACGCTAGCTGTGTGACTCAAAAAGTGTGATTATGAATTAGTTAATAATGATAACAGCACTTAAACAAAGTGCAGACCTTTGTGTGCCTTTAATTTAAATGCGCGCAAAAGAGAAGCAAAAACGCCCAGACCCTGGAAATCTTCCACTCCAATGTCTAATGCCAAAGGCTTCAGTCCAGAACCTGACATTCAAGAAGAAGTTAATAATGAAATTATATCATATTATTAAGCTTTTAGCAATGTGGCACAGACCCAAATATTATCTGCAGTTAGGTTAGTGATACCCACGCTACGGTGTTGCTCCACTAAAATAAATATGCACATAGGTTATCCATCCAGTAGATGGCACAATCTAACATGAAAGCACAAAAACTCTCCAACCTCATTACTTTGTGTTTCTGTATGTTTCTCGGTGCAGCTAACCACGCGGAAGAAGTATCTTTAATGTAAAGATAATATAATAATAAATTAAAGATGGCATTGATGAACATATGAGTTAAGCCTCACACTGACTACCTGAACGAATGAACTAGACAGAAGAGTCAAACTGCCCGCCTCCCTCCGTCTCTCTTACACACACACACGCCTTCTTGTGTAACTCTCTCCTCCTCTCTCCCTGCCCCCTTCCCTCCCTCTCTTCACATCTCTCCGTTTTTTTAAATTCTTTACAGCCCACCAGAGGCTGTGAATGGTAGACAACTCTTTGTATTTCGTTCCACTGGCGAGCATCACGCCAGTCAGAGTGAGGGGAGGCTGAGCAGAGCGCACAGCTACAGTCAGCGATCCTCAGATGTAATATAAAGTAACTGGAAGAACAGTGGAATTTTTTATATGAGAGGATGATAACTGTGCTTTAAAAGCACTGATATACAAGCGGTTATTGTTATTTTTTTTAATATTCATTGGATTTACTGTGTGCGCTAAAGTGGCCATGGCGCATTTTACGCACTGCAGGTAACCAGGGTTTGGGAGGCTAAAACAAATAAAAGCATGGATTAAAACTGCAAGTATTTTTTTCCCACTTACTTCAGCAGAGCTGAAATGGCGGCACTTCGTAGAAAATTTGGTGAAGACTATCAGGTGGTTAACACAAATCGGGCTGCATCTTTTTCTGCTCCGGTCAAGAAGAAACGCCAGCGTTTCGTGGAGAAGAACGGCCGCTGCAATGTGCAGCACGGAAACCTCGGTGGAGAGACCAGCAGGTACCTCTCTGATCTGTTCACCACTTTGGTAGACCTAAAGTGGCGATGGAACCTACTGATCTTTATCCTAACTTACACCATCGCATGGCTGGTGATGGCATCGATGTGGTGGGTCATTGCATACATCAGAGGAGATTTAAATCACGGCCATGACTCGTCCTACACCCCCTGTGTGGCCAATGTTTACAACTTCCCCTCAGCTTTTCTGTTCTTCATCGAGACTGAGGCCACGATTGGTTACGGCTACCGGTACATTACAGAGAAGTGCCCAGAGGGCATCATCCTCTTTTTGTTCCAGTCGCTGCTGGGCTCCATAGTGGACGCTTTTCTCATCGGCTGCATGTTCATAAAAATGTCCCAACCTAAGAAACGCGCAGAGACGCTCATGTTCAGTCAGGACGCGGTGATTTCTCTGCGAGACGGCAAACTGTGCCTCATGTTCCGCGTGGGCAACCTGCGGAACAGCCACATGGTGTCCGCACAGATCAGGTGCAAGCTTATAAAGGTAAGCTTAATATAAAGATACTCTGGTAATCCATCCATCCATTCTTTTCCGCCTTTACTCGCTAATAACTAACTAAAAAAAGAGGAAATCTGGAAATGTAGTACTCCAAGTAGCCCAAAATACTTTCTTTCATAAGTAAAGCAAATAATGACACTGAACTACATCCAGTACACTAATAACTTCTGCTAACTTATTAGACTCCCTGCTGATACATTGGAGCCGCAGCAGCACTGCGTTAGCTCAGCAGTGTGAAGCACTTTCTTTGAAGTATACTGTAGCATACTGTGGGCAAACAGTTTCATTTGTTGTTTACTCTCCTTAAGCTTCCACGGTCATTTATTTTAAGCATGGCTGCACGCTTGAGTGACAGCTCGCATCTCTGAATCTCTAACCTGAGCCCACGAGGCAAAAGACAAGGTGCAAATTGCTGAAGTAAAAAAAAAAACAAAACTTCATATACATACTGTAATGCACACATTGCTTGCTAAACAAAAAGGGTTTAAGGTAGCATTACCATAATCCCTCTGCACATGCATTATGGAGAAGGCGAGCAGCAGCCAGGTAGAGATAAGAGAGAAAAGGCTGTGTTGGTCTTTGTGGGGAGCGCTGCATTGTGGATGGTCCACACTGTGTCCCAGCATCAGCTCCTCTTCAGCTGGCGACACCTGGAAAGATAGGTGTGCATCAGTAAGCAGATGTGACAGACAGATGTCCCTCATCATCCTGCTGGGTAGAAAGTTAGGTTCAGTGAATCAGTGGTGAGAGTGAGCTTGACACACTGCCACAGATCACTGGACTCAGTGAAGCAACACTCTTGGGAGAGAGAGTGCACAGACATAAAAACTATTTATGGCAATCTATATGAAGTGCATTTTTCGGTTCCTGTTTCTGAAAGTGTTACAAAGCATTGCAACCCAGCAGATTTTGGGAAAATATGGCCAATCATTCTCAAACTCTGAAAACAAGCAGCAATGCAGAAAATTACCACAAACAGCACCGAGGTTGACAAGCCCCCCCTCTGTTAATTATCGTAATAGAGCTCCATTCAGCCACATCCATGTTCAATGTGCAAAATGGGCCATAAAGAAGACAAACAGCATTAGAGAGGTGCTTGGAGCTTGTTTATGTGTGTGTTCTCCTCTGCACAGCCACATCGAGCACAGCATTGGTCAGCTTAATGATGCATGCAGTCGAAGAGGGAGGCAGGGAGGACTAAGCTATTCCATAGTTACAAGCAAGGAGAAAGTGAACAGCCCCATAGGCACAAAGTAAAATCACACGTTTGCATTGATTTCCCTCGCCTCTCTAGTAAGACCAATCATCTCTCCATCTGCGCAATACAAGAGTGACAGTGTGAACTGCATCACGACACCAGAACTCAGTGTTAAATTAAGGAAGTTGAAACCAAAGACAGTTTTTTTTTAAAGCTGTGGAACCCAGAACTAAACAAAGTAGAGATAGGAACAAACATGAAAAAAAAAAAATAAGGACAGTGCTTTTTAAATAAATGTTTTTATAGAGTTGTGACACAATCCTTTGGCCTTCCCTTCTGGACTGCAACAAATGCAGTCAGTATAAATTTTAAGACCTCTGCCGTCCCCTCATCATTTTTACACTCTCCTCTCTGTGAAATACAATAAATACAGCATCCACTGTGTGCTTCTTAGATTTTTTTTTTTTATCATTTTTGCTCGAGGGCTTTGTGGTCTAACCTTATTCTTTCGCTTCAAAGACTCTCTTACCAAGACAGAATACTTGCAGCAGCTCTGTCAGAGTACGCAGCAAAAAAAAGAAGCTAAAATCAGGTGAGTCACTGCACAGACAAAAGGCATTGTTTAGGATCTACATACCTTTAAATATTTAACATCAAATACAATGCTTAAATAAACTACTGTCATAGTAGGAATATTTTAAGCTGGATGCTTTTAGTGCAGTCCCTGGATAGAAATGTTGGTGGTGCTGTTGAACTGCAGCCTTTTTTTTAAAGTCATGCCTCAACATAAGCTACCCAAATATATCACTGGTAGTTGCTTAAAAGGCGTGAGGAAGAGAGGCAGAGTTCTTCAAAACGGTAAATCTAAATATGAACAGCTCTTAAACTTTATAAATCCAAACAGATGATAGTTTCTTTTAAACTAAATCAAAATTTACTTAAGCTGGAAATTGCCATTATTTGGACTGCAAGCTGAACAATAGCAAAGTGTTAACATAGCTGTATCAGTGAGGTCCAAATATTAAATACTAACAATTTTAAGTGCAAAAGCTTTAGATGTAGACATGATGGGTTCAGTCAATCCATAAAATCTGTGCCTGTCTTTCTAGCCGAGGCTTTCTTGCTTCTCATAAACTGAAACTTGCAAACACGTTAAGCACTCGACACCTCATTTCCATGCTCAGATCTAATTGAGCAGGTATTTTCTCCTGCTGTCACCAGTGTGGTTAAAGTAGTTTATTTCCTGACTGGAACTTTTCCGTTCACAATTTTTCTTACTGAACTCATTAAAACAAAAAAGAACTGGGCCACCACACGTGACAGTGATCAGCTTTCCCTCCACTCTGTATGAAGTACTTCAGCTGAATTGAATTTGAAAACACCTGCATGGCTCAGTTTCCTGTGGGAATCAAAACAAGTTTCAAACGGGATTTGCACAAAGATGAACCAACTCCTTCATACGGCACTGAAAGGCGACTTCTTCTGTCTTTAAACAGCAGCGCGTTTGTCATGGTTTATTTTACACAGACAGACTCCCCTTATTGTTGTTGTGTAATGCCTATTTAACAGCGGATAGAACTGATTTATTAACCCAAACATTAGAAAAATATTTTGATTACAACTGGGATTATTAATATCAAATAATAAAGACAACATATATAAAAAAACGGTAGACTCAGATTAGTAATTTGCTGCCACTGTTTATGCCAGCGGGGAAGTCTGTTTACGCAGCCTGACTGAAGTAGCACAATATAAATGCACAATGCTGCAGCTTTTTATTACATGTGCAAATGTTTATCAGGTAAAGCACATCCAAACATTCTGTGTCAGGGTCGCTGTGATGATGGTGCGATCTGTGCACCATAACTATCCTCTGCGCTAATGCTACACAAACAAAAGCTGTCACAGAACTTTGAAATCAGTGTGACTGACAGAGCAGCTGTGTCCCTGTATCCAGAAAAAAAATAGTAAAAGAAAAAATATCCGTCACTTTAGATGAAAGTTCAGAGGAAAGGGTGTTTTTCCTCTTTCCTTGTGTCTTCAGTGAGAGAGACTAAGATGCAAGAAAATGATGCAATTCACTGAAAGGCAGAAAATCAAGGGAACTGGGCTGTAATCCAAATGCACGTGTATAAAAGAAAGGTAGAGCAGCTTATTGTCAGTTATCATCGAACAAACGTAGTGAATAACCTGTTTTATTTATCAGGCCACTTTAATAAGTCGCAAGCATGCCATTACTCTGTATGTCAGCTAAAATACCCAAAATGCCACACCTGCAATGTGGTCAGAAGTCCTGTACTGAAATCATGTATCAGTCTGTCTCACCTCCCACTGGAATTCATGGATCCAGTGAGACTTCAGTTGAAAAGTGCCTTGGGCCATCTACTCACACCTGCGTGCAAACTTTTTGGTTTTCCCTCTCACTTTGGTCGAGCCCGGGAAGCTAAAGACAGGTTTGTGGCTCATGTTAGCCGAGGCCGCACTGCTCACTGTTCAGTGCTTTGTTGAGCCAAGAAGAAATCTGCAGCACGCTGAGGGTCAGCTGGCATAATTTTTGTTAGATAGCATAAAAAAAAAAAAAAGAACATTTATCACGGTGTGGTTGTGATGTTAAGACAGGAGTCAGCCTTGTGAGTGCACGAAGAATGTAACTAAGAATTTTCCAAGAAAAATGTCACATCTATGCTGTTTCTCACCTCGTAAATATGAGAATTTAAAGCATTTGGATCAGGTTGCAAACACCTGTTGCTGCTGTGTTTTGAAAGTATGTAAAATCCCTGCAGTGCTGCTGCGGATGATTACTTTGAATGGAAAAAGGCCTTGAATCCCTGAATGGCAAAAGAATGAAAGGAGAGAATGATCAGTGAGAGCTGTCGTCCAAAGCCCCACCACGAGGAGCTGAAATGCAGCTTTGCAGAGCATCCATGGCCGCCTCAGGAGGCGTCCCGGTGGAACATCCAAGCTGAAAATATGACTCTGGTGTAGCTGTGAGGGTGGGAGGAGGGCGGGAGTGTGAAGGAAATTGATTGAAAGAGATGGAGAGCAGTGAAACAGCTGGATAGAAGCTTGTAGTTTTTTTTTCTTCAAATTTTCACTGTATGAATGGTGCCTTCTATTTCAGAGATATACAAGGCAGTGAAATACATCTCCTCAGAGGACTGCACAGCAGGCTATACAGGCACTAGAACTAGAACTGATTTCCATTTTTTTCCTTATAAGAAGAGATACAATTATACTATCAGGTTGTACAGGGCTGGAAAAATAACTTGAATCCAAGAGCCAGAAAACCTTCCACCTGTTTATAATCCTCATGTGTTTGTATTCCATACTTAAATAATTCAGTCTACACAGGTCAGGAAGTTCTGATGCAGGAGTGTGCATTCTCAAATATACACAAGCACACACAGATATACAGCCCAGGTGTGTAGTTTGGATTCGGCTGGGTCAGTAAGGTGAAGTGTGCATTTTCTCAGACTCAGGAGTAAAATATTGCATCATTATTCCTGCATAAACATTACATCTCCGGGCTCCTAACAATACTAATGCATGGGCCTTGTTAAAGAACTTTCCACTCAAGAATAAATCACAGGCTGCACACTCATGACAAACACACAGTTTTGGCCAAGAACATTGTGACACCGTTTCTGCCAAAGTCACAAAGTTGCCACGTAGAGAATCAAATCGCTTTCCAAGGAAGAAAACGAAATCTGAGCCCACAAGTTGCTGGTCTTAACATTTCAAGCAACACCTAGTCTGGTCTCATTTTGGTGGAGCACAAGTCTCTACAGTGACCTCATCAGTATGACTTTACATGCCTCCGCACTCAAGCACTGAGAAATTGGGCTGCACAGCATCCTTTGGTATTATCGTCACATCAGGATTTTGCAGCAAACAAATTATGAAGCCGTGTGCTGGGAAGTTAGAAAAGAGGTGAGGTGTTGGAGGTCAGGGTGTCTCACTGTGTCTGACTTTACTGCCAGAGGCTGGAATTTGCATCCCACAGCAAAAACCAATTAAAGTGAGTCATTTCTTAAAAGATGCAGAGTGTGCAGTGTGGTTGCCACATGCAGATGGAGCATAAAAATATAAATATATAAATAAGATTTGTAGGGAATGTTCATAAATGTAAACATATTTAAAGAATCGGTCGTAATTACTCAAATCTGATGAAAGATTTTTGAAGGACCAGAAGGGTCAATGCAAGATTAATTGGTCACATGGCTACAAAGGTGGCTCTGTATGGTGTATGGACAACATTTTCATTAATTAATATTCAAAAACTATAGATTCTCACATTTGTATGCAAAACTCTATAAGCTGCATGTTTGTAATGCCACCTGTGCAGTAAAGTTATAGCAGAGCAAATGCCCTGCCTGTGTTGCCATGGGAGTTTACATGGATTTACAATTTGCTACAAAATCCATCTTTCACTGCTGTTATTGCAACTAATAGAACACAGATTAGAAAATTGATTGCTCCCTTAGCATATATACTGCAGAGAATTTTCAATCAATAAAATTGATTTTACTGATTTACTGTTTGAAGTTTACGAGCTCTGTAGTGGAGCAGTCGTGAACGGCAGCATTAAGAGGGCATTTAGTGGGAAATTAACTTGTGAAATGTCAAAATTAACAACTTTCTGCCAGCATTTTAGCACAGGCCAGAAGAGTGAAATACCAACAACAGTCTTCTCCTTTTAAGTGAGCCAGATCAGGAAGCCTGGGTTAAACAGAGAAAGCTTTAAACAACAACAACAACTTCAGGTTTTGCTGAGCCAACTATAAAACAAAGTCTGGTTATGCTGAACTCGCTTTTTGGAGCTTTGCAGTCGATCTGTGCACAATAGTTGGCCACACAGAACTGGGACGAGCCACATTTCTCGTGTGCCTCAAGACTTAATTATATGTGTGAGCAACTGTCCCATTAATGCACCCGTGTGTGTTTAAATAGCTTCCTTTCAGTTCTATTCTGTAAAAGTACACCAACAACAAAAATATGTAGTTCCAAGGAAAAGTAAGGTGAACCTTGTCCTCACTAAAACACGTTAAAACGAAAACCCATCTCTTCATTGTTATCATCTGTTCTCAGTTGACATTTTCACACCCACAAAAAAAGGAGCATTTTTAGACAAATACTCCCAAGAGTGGATAAATCCAGCAAATGCTGACCTCACAATTCAATTGCGTAATAGCGCGCCAGCTCAGCTGAGTGAGGTTTCCCCTCTGAGCTCTTTCATTAGCAGATCATGCAGAGGTGTATTAAACTGAATTTGATTATGATATAAGCGATTTACAGTAAAGCCAAAATTGCTGCTTGCTTAAGCTTTTATGAGGAGCAATCAAACCTCTATTTGAGTGTCATTCAGCTATACAAAAGGAGAAAGGTAACAGATTTAAATAAGAAAAACTAAATCCAGAGTTGCTGCATTTAGAACACATTTGATTGATCGTCTGCAATGAAACTGAGCCGCCTTTCACACTCTTACCAGAGGCTGGCTACATTACCCAGTTCCGCTTTTCAACAGCTGAAAGTGCAGAAAGATGTAGATGTTAATTTTTAACCCATTCATAAATGCAGTATTTAAACAAAAGCACTTGTTTGCAGAAGAACACTATGTCGTCCATCGCAGGTCACTTTCCCCCATTTCATTTAACTTGTGACTTCATTTTTCCAATTAATCTCACTCAGTCTTGACTGGCTTGTGCATATCTTGCGATGTGAAAGCATGCATGATTTGGCTGGACTGTGGGTCGATCTGATTGCCTATAAGCACCTCCACCCCCATCTCCACAGAGGCTGTTGATTGATGAGGGTCTGGCCGAGCAGGAGTAGAGTTGAGTAGGAAGATCAGGACCTTTTAGGTCTAATCAGTTTTATTTATCACCTGTCTTCATTCACATCACTGAAACGCTCCCATTGCAGGCACGAAGGAGAAAATGACAATTTGCTTTTCTAATGATAATGAGTAGCTGAGCAGTCGACGGGCATGATGAGCAATCAGATGTGACGGGTGAAATTTCAAACAGAAATGTGTTTGTGTGCTCATCCAGTGCTTCTGCTCCCCCCAAAAAATTGTGGAGAAGGAATAAAAACAGTACCCGTCTGCCTATGCGAGAGCTCGGAGAGGAAAATCTGTTGATTGGTTGGAACAGCATGTCAGATTTACAGGGGGGGAAAAAAGTAGACAAGCTCAGCTATCTCTGGATCTTTGTGCAAGAAGGAATCTAGGAGAGTGCCAGGGGGCCTTTGTAAGAAGCTTTGCCTGTCAATGTTTGCATACAGTCATCCATCTTTTTAATCTTAAGCGACCACGACAGAAAGTGAAAAGAAGAATTTCCCTAAGCTAGCATGAGATAACCCTCAAACAGGGAACAATGCCAAAGAGTATTCAGTGGCCTGTAAGCACCTGACAAGTGAACAATGCCCCCTCGACATGAAAGTCGTTCCCCGACATAAATCCAGACGAACATCTCATTGATATTCACAGGAGATAGAATCCAGTGTTTTCTGGCCATGCAAAACCTGTTTACTCACACCTTATTCACAGTTTGCATCTCGGAGGAAGGGCAATATCACCGGTAGGTCAGGGCAAAATTGGGCTTGGACTGGTAGCTTCAGTACGGGAGAAAATCAGATGGGAAAGTGAGGTCGATGGCAGATCCCAAGATGCACACTGAGACTCAGTTTAAACGAATTACATTTATTTGTGCAGCACTTCAAACTCAACAGCTACTATTTTATCACCTAGCTCAAACTAATGGAGCTTTAACTATAAATCCCAACCTCCTGATGTATGATGTCCAATTTTTGTTCGGACTGTTTATAGAGACGTTGTTCAGTATTTATGGTCATTTGGAGGTTGAAGATTACCTTTTGTATTAGTGTGAGATTATTAAGATGAGGAAACAACATGACAGGAGAACTATCGCTGTGCATTATTACATACAGGCTGCATATTAGTTTTTGCTTGGTGTACCTAATAAAGCATCACCTTCTCCTTTTCAGCACCTGCTTTTATCAGAAAAATTAACCTGAAAACATCTTAATAAAGATTCTAGTAAATCTCATGGCAGAACTATTCTGTTGGGATTATTTTATGAACTGAGTGCTTTCAAAATTTTTAAAAGTTTCTGCTTTTATTTTTGTTTCCTCATTAAGCACAATGACTTACATAAACATGTTTAGTCGCAGCTTAGGCCGGGTAACCTCAATTTCAAAACAACCATTTCAAAGGCAACGAGACTGCATGTTCATTGAACACGGTCACAATAAATGTTGGTCTCCAACCGCTTTAGCATAACCAACAACAACATGACACCTGGTCTGGTTTATTCCAAGCCAAAGTGGCACACCATTAATTAAATGATTTTGTTTAAAAACTAAAATAAATGCCACTCTGTTCAGTTTCATTGGTGTTTAAGGCGAAGCTGGAAGGCTGAAAAAGGTGTGTGTGTGTGTGTGTGTGTGTGGGTGTGGAGGGCTGTCTTTTAGGGAATGGTGTGTTGAATATTTTAGGATTCACAACAAGAACAAAAGATCCAGAAACGGCAGAAAGCGTTACAGAGAAGCTGGTGAGACTGTGTGGTTGTCTGTGTGGGAGTTCATTATGAAGCTGCATGGAGCTGAGCTGGAGGAGTAGTGTGTGTGCAGTTAGGTGGGTGGCTGCTGAATGATGCATCCAAATAATTGGTTTGAGATAAAACAAAGACAAAAAAAGAAAAGAGAGAGAGGAAAGAGTATAGAAGTGAGCATGCCATATTAAAGAATATAGCGTAAAATCATTTTTTTACAGATTCATTTTTTGGAGCTAATGATGTTAATTTAAGCACCTTTTCTGATAACTGACTTGCTACAGAAGATATTGTTCCTAATTTTCTTACATGTAGATTTTGAGATAATCTCTGTCAGGACTTTTTCTTCTCTTAAATGACTTTTAAACACCTACATCTATTTTTAATCTTGCTTTGCTATAAAGTTTTGATAGCTATCAAAGTATTTCACATTAATACTATAAATAAAGAAATTTAAGAGAATTTGTATAAAGAGGTAAAACAGACAGCTAATTGAGAAAACGGGAAGAGAAAAGGTGAATAGATTGATTAGACGGAATAAGACAGGAAAGAAGAAAATACATCCAGGACCCCGGAGCTGAGCTCTAACATCATCTGGGCAATTAAATGCTTCTGCACCAGTTAACGCTCTGCGAGCAAGTCCTGTCCAAACACAGCTGTCTCATACGTCTGCCTGCAAGTTCTCCCAGAAATCAATGTGAAGCGCAAAGTCTGTGGACACGGCAAACAAGACAGCTGAGAGAGAGCGAAAAATCCTCCAGCACTTTTTCATGTGCGTTATATATTTTAAGAGAAGCACATTTTCATACCTTTAGACTGATGGAACCTTTGGAACCTTTAGTCACTTCATGGAAGTAATAATATTTCTATTTTCTACCAGTCTCCTTTTAAAATATCACTTATAAAACACATTTTATATAAATAATCGGTTCAGCCAGGACCGCTGTAGTCAAATGGACTGATGTTATTTCCATCTGCAGTCATTTATATTTGAAGGTATGGCTCTGTTTGTGAGACCTACTCGCCCTTCCATGTGCAGATAGAGAGTAGCAGCAGAGTAGAAAGCAGGCACCCATGACAACAGAAAGGTGGAGCTGGAGTGGAAGTGGGTTGCAAAGCAGCTTGCAGGTGGACAGAAACTGTAAGCCTGCTGAAGCAGCTTTAGCAGTGTACCCTATATTAGCTGTTTTATGCATGAATTATGAGTGTTATTATTCCTCTTTAGGCATGGAAAAAACAATGCAATTGAAAATTTGTTTTTGAACCAATTTTTCATGGAGTTACAAACATGTCCATCCAGCTGGACACCATGTGTTTGACATTTGAACCACAGAAATATGCATAAAAAAACAATAACAGAAAATTATGTTATATTTTAATTACATTCAAATAACACATTAAATAACAAAAACAACTTCCCATGACTGGCCAATTGGTAGGAATGTATGGGGTGATGCAGAAGCATCCACTGTGTTGTCGATATGCAACTATAACAACAAAAAACGTTCATATACAAGAGAACAGCTTTTGAATAGCTGTCTGCTGTAGTGACCACTGTACAGGAAAGAGTTAGATTTGACTGAAGGTATCAGCTGGAGTAGCAGCAAACTGGCCTCATGGCCTGCCATGAACTAATTATATGCTCAATTATTTTTCAGATTTTGTCTTTGAGTTTTTAGCATATGGATCTAGGGGACTAATTGTAAAGGAGGTACTTAACTTGTCACAGGGGCCACTTTACAAATACGCTACACTTGTAATGGGGTATTTTCACTGTCATGGAATACTTTGACCTAAAACTACTACATCTGCCGCTGGACAAAACAACTGAATTGACTTTCTAAAGACCGCATGATCATTCTCTTGTGCCTTTCTTCTTCTTTTCTACCTTTTTATTTCACTGTCCTCTGTCTCTGTCCACTGCTGTATGACTTTCATGCAGTCTCGTCAGACACCTGAGGGCGAGTTCCTGCCCCTGGACCAGTGCGAGCTGGATGTTGGCTTTGGGACAGGTGCAGACCAGCTCTTCCTGGTATCCCCTCTCACCATTTGTCACGAAATTAACCCCAAGAGCCCCTTTTTTGACCTATCCCAGCGCTCTCTCATGAGCGAACAGTTTGAGATCGTCGTTATCCTCGAGGGGATTGTGGAAACCACAGGTGAGCAGTCGTACCCATCATTTCTTCAAACTCTGTGTCCTTCCCCATTCACATTTCTCTTTTTTACCCACTTTACTCATTCCCAATCTAAATGTAAATTCCTGCATTAATAAAGAGCCACATAGCATTTCTATCAAATAGATACTGATAATCTAGAATTTCATTTCCCCGCCTTCCCAGTTTTGCATATTTGAACAACACGAGAGCTGGAGAAAGCAAGGATGACATCAACACATGAAAATGACACCTTGATTGAATTTCAGGGGATATTTTATTTCTGCAGAATCAGTTTATGCCCAGTCTATGCATAATAAAAGCCTGTGGTCATAGATGCGTGTGTCAGTTTGATGAATGAGATGAGGTTTTAGTTGAAGTTCCACTCTATTTTTCACATGACAGCTGAGAGCAGAAGTAATTCGGAGGGCGTTAGACATTGGTATAAAGCCGCTGCTGTAAACTACAGGCAGCCATGCTGGAGTACTCTCAGCAGCAACACAGATCTCCCTGTTGCATATTTAGCACAATGATTCATCCCAAAAGTCCAATACAAATAAATCCATGCCCCTCTTTTCTTTTCAGCTATGCTTCTAGGCATCCACCATAACCCTGACTGTGTCACTGTTGTAGGAGAAACCATGGAGCTGAATAGGCTTAGAGCAGAAGGGGGGGATCAGCAGAAAGCAAGAAGGCAGGCAGGCAACACGGCTGTGCTCAGTTGATAACACCATTAAATCAGGGTGCCGCTAGAAGTCTAGTGTCGCAGTGCACAGCACTCAGCTGAGGAGTAGAAAAGGGAAACCCTGGAAGAGTCACCTATAGTGGTCCAAAACACGCTGACAACCATATGTAAGAGGAATGTTCAAAAAAAAAAAAGTGTGTGTGTCTGTGTGTGTGTGTGTGGG
>VUQK01015224.1:12351-30788 GCA_015106715.1 Bujurquina vittata
TTATGCTCTTCTGTCTGACTTGGCCCTGACCTCCGCCTGCTCCCTGTGAAAAAAGTGTGAGAGAAATGCCTGTTTGTGTGTGTGTGTGTGTGTGTGTGTGTGTGTGTGTGTGTGTGTGTGTGTGTTGGATGGACATATTGCATTTGGATGAAGAACAGTTAATGGAACTTTGTTTATGAGAAAAATGCACAGTTCTTCTTTCACAGAAAAGTAGCATCTCATGGCCCTGCCCAACCAATGAGAGCAAATGTTTTTCTTAGACACTTAAACATGCAAGGAGGCAAAAACAGAAACCATGCCATCAGTCCTACAGCTACTGCATGCCTCCCTTTACCTCTGAGAGCAAATTCTTTTAGGTTCACATAAAACGTTAGATGGTCTGTTTGTGTCTGAGCAGAGTAAGTGTCTCCTGGGTGAATATGCGGCTTGTGGGGAACCTGAATGGCTGGCCAGGTACACTTGTGCAAGTTTTATTCCCTGCAATCGATGAGTCACTATAAAACATTGATGTTCCAGGGCAGAAAGGCTGTCTAGTCTCAGCAGCAAATCAGGCCGAATTAATTTTAGGAGGTGACACAAAGAATCTGCACTAAAACTTCTCAACAACATGGCTCTAGGATTGTAGTCCATTTAATTTGTATATGCTTTAGAGCTTGTAACAAATGAATTGCAAAAAAAGACTAAGCCTCTGCTTTGTGTAAAAATGCATCATGTAGTGTCTAATACGGAAAGTAATTGAAAACATTGCTGGGTTTCTGTTTTCTGCATTTTTATTTAACACTACATAGCAGACACTAGACAGCCTAACTGCAAGCAGGTATCAAAATCTCTTGAAGAGGACTAAACAAAGCTTTTTGTGTCCGTGTGTGTGGTGGCCTACATGTGAATATATTAACAAAGCATGGGACTTTGTGGATGTGAGCTTTGTGATCAGTCATCCACAATCCCATTTGTGCTTGGTGTTAGAAAAGCTCACTGGACTTTCCAGATGGATTTTTCTGGGTGACTGACTGTAGGCAAACAGCAAATTAACGAATTACAGATGGAGCTGAGATTCTTGGATCACTGGGCTTTTTCTGTTCTGTCGCATTTGTAAGAAAAAATATGCTGTTGACACATCAGTAACAAAGGTGAGAAGAAATCAATGTACAAATGACCGCCATATGCTTCAGAGGTGCTTATACAGGGGGAACCTCGGACATTCATAAACAAAAAACAACTGTGTGAGAGTGTTTCCATGCATGGACGCGCCCTCGTGCACGTAATGTTGTGAACAGAGACCCGCGTTCTCTTTTGGTTTTAGAAAATTAGCTCCCAGAGGTTTTTGTTTTAACCAACAAAGGCCGTCACTCTGAAGAAGAAAAACAAAAATTGAAGTGAAGAGACTCGAGAAACCATGACATCCCTGTGAGTCTCCCAACATCACTAAGCTTGAGTAGAGAAGTCTCGCTTCTCCTCTACAGCTGGCAGACTCCTATATGGTACTGCGGGAGATCACTATATTACCACTGACCTTCCTCTGCAGTGTGGTCGCCTTTGAGCAAGTTTCATTTCATTCCTAATGGTGCAATAACCATTGTGTATGATTCTCTTATAAAGCCACCTCAGAGTATACAAAATTCACTTCCTGATCTGACCAGTTCCCACATGAGAGAAGCTGTACAGGGAGCTTGTTGATGTCATCCCGAGGAAGCTAATAAAAGCATCCTAAACCACTTCATGCTCCCCTGCTGTGCACCACTGTTGTGCTCTCTAAAAGCCCTGCCTCTGGCAAAGCTGTAATACTTCAGCATCAAAGCAACAGGAGAGCGCATTCTGTCCAGCAAATAAGGCTAGACAGGTTCCTACATCATTGTCACTGGCACAGTCAAATGGCTATCATCGCGGAAAGTGAAAACAATTGGCCTCTTGTGGCCAAGTGGGCAGTCGAGCTTTTCTGACTAAGCAGCTCTCTGAGAGACAATCTGATGATGCAACACGGCAGTGACCAAGCTATTCAAAGCAGGGCTCCAGCTGTGAGGCCTCAATAACCCACATCTTTGTTGAATAAGAAGAAAGAGGAAATTAAAAGTGCCCGCCTGTCAGTTCCCTGCTTGTTTGAAGAATATACGAACCATTAGAAACTACATTGGACAATTTATTGCCTAATACGTACAGCATGGAAGATGAGCTGTGCTGAAGGAGGAAGCCGTTGCAGTGGGGAGATGAAATGAAAGAGCAATACAGACACATGGCACATGGAGAATGAAACAGACTGAAAAAATGCATTATTGATTGCTAGAGGTTTACCTCCAGTCTGCTCCCGCAGCAGCTGTGTGTATATATGTATGTACACATGCATGCTTTCATGTGCGGCCTGATATCTTCGGTCCCCTATAGATGCTGTATTCCCACTAACTCCTTGTACATGAGAGCTACAGTACTCACAGACTTTATCAGATCTTTTACAGTAACCTAACCAAAGCACCTTCTTTAGTAAGGCTACCAAATGCAAACAAACAAACAAAAAAAAGATGCTCAGCAAGCATCCACCTCCACACAATATCATATTGTTTTTCTCAAAGTGTATCTACTATTTAAAGAGCAGCCTAATTAAGACTTTGTCTTTTCAGACTCTCAGAAAGGATTTATGCGGGAAAATAATGTGTCTTCACAGTGAGAGATACAGTTAAGCATTCAGGGAATATGAAGAGTGCTTGAAATGAATGAGAGGGATTTTTATTGGTCTATTGTTTGCAGAACAAACAGTGAGCAGAAAGTGAAGATGCTTAGGTGAGGGGAGAAGAGAGTCAGAGGTAACTACAATATTTAATTGTCTCCCTTGTGTGTGTGTCAGAGCAGGGAAAAAATGAGAACACTCCATGAAACAATTGCATTTATGAATGCAAGTTCTCAGAAACAGGAAAATATAATTCATGATCAAATTCACAAACCATATACAAAGAATTACTTTGAGCAGGGTTTGCTTTATTATTGAACTGACAACACTTGCTTTATTTCTAGATCTAATTAAATTAAGCAGAAGTAATTACACTGATAAAGCAGGTACTGTACCGGCAAAACTGGTGTAACAAATGCAGCCCCCCCCCCTCTCTCTCTCTCTCTCACACACACACACACACACATACAGCCTGCCCAATCATCTTTCCTCGCAGTCCTTAGGGATGCGTGACACATATGGTGTGCTGCACTCTGCTGTGTTACAGTTTGAGATATGACTGTTCCTGTCATGTACTGCTGTGGCAGGCAGGTTTCAGGACCCCAATGCAGGACTCAGAGAGGATTCAAACACAAAATCCTCAGCTTTATTGCTGGTAGCACGGAACTAAACAGAGCTGGACAGGAGCCGGCAGAAGAGGTTACACTAGGAACTCAGTAGATTTGAACACGGACAGGGAAGAACTGGAGAAGAACAGGAGATAAACAATACCAGAGACACATTAGGACCACACATGGGAAACATGGGGAACTAAATTCAAAACCATGACCAAAACAGAACTCGATTAACTAATAAAGAATCAAACAGAGGCAAAACAGAATCAGAAAATCTAAAAAAAATAAATAAAAATGAAACCCAGAAAACACTGGGTCCGTGATCCAGGACCGTTCCAGTGTTCCTGTTGCCAGATGCTCACTGTCAAATAACTTGAACCTGGGCCAAAAACTAACAGGGCAGATTTCAATCCATTTTGATAATCTTTAAATGTAATATCTAGTTATACAACAAGAGCATCAGAAATCCTAATAAATTGCCCATAGTGAATACAGGCGGGAATTTTGCTTGTGCAGAAAGATCTGTAAAAGCCTTGCAAATGTACCCGTCAGCATACACATAATAATAATAATAACAAATAATAATAAAGGCAAAAAGAAGGTAAGACAGGGTAATGCATGAGTTTCTGTGATATAAAAAAAAAAAGTTTAAAGGACTTTGAATAAATGGGAGCGCTTAATCAGCCTCTGCAGAACTGTTCCTGAAACCTTGATCAGATATAAAGTGGAAAGACACAAAGATTAAGAAAAAATAATGAAAAGATGAGGAGAAAGGAGCAGAAGAGGTACAGGTAGGAGATGGAGAAAATGAAGAGGATAGAAAGGAGATGCACTTGATGAGGAGAATGTCCCTAAGCTTACAAAGACTGCCAAGTTGCTCGTCTCAGCCATGCACTATTGCTGATGAAGTATCAACACATCAACAGTCTATGTGGGTGTAGCTTAGCATAGTCTGTTTTGTAGCCCCTCTCAGCTCACATTCCTGCTCTTTTCATCTCTGCCTGATCTGCTTGGCTCTCAACCTCTGTCGCTGTAGCATACCGTTATTTCCCTTTATTCCATCTCACTAAGGAGCGTGGCCCTTTCTTCCCTCCTGTCATCTTTTCATCCATTTGTCACTGTCCCACAATTGGCCCCACCACACTCTTTTTACCCTTTCAGCAAGCCTTGTCAGTTCTTTTTTTAGCTCCTCTTTCCTCTG
This sequence comes from Bujurquina vittata, assembly GCA_015106715.1. Classification (NCBI taxonomy): domain Eukaryota; kingdom Metazoa; phylum Chordata; class Actinopteri; order Cichliformes; family Cichlidae; genus Bujurquina; species Bujurquina vittata. The sequence goes on from VUQK01015224.1 coordinate 16,826, forward strand.
CACTCAACTCAGCTTGTGCCCCTGCCTCTCCCTGGCAGCGTGTATAGTACCTGTGTGCCCGTGCACTGCATCTTGGATAATATCAGCGTGAACTTTAATGTTTCCCAGTGGTAGAGAGTACACTATACTGCTCTTCCATTAGGGAGCGGCTCATAGACAGTGTTTATGTATTCAATAATGCAGACCAGTGCCTATGTCTGCCAGTATGCAACCTCAGCACTAATGAATACACACACAGACACACACACAATTGTGTAAGTACCATTTGAATGTGTGGTATGCATGCATACCACACATTCAAATGTTACATCCTGCCAGCCTCAGATAACAAAACCCAGTGGGTGAATGGTGATAAAGGAGCCATTTTTTATTAAATGACAGAGCAAAATGTACAAAATACACCTGTGTGGAGCTTATGCAGATAGACAGAGGAGGGAATCGACAAGGGAGACATGTGACACAAAGAGAGAGAGATGAAACATTTTCAGGCAAGACAGATACTGACCATCAAAACATCCGGCAGCTTCTCCTTGTAGGCACTGACAGAGGATTAACTTCTAATCAGTGCCGATCTCTGTGGGTGATTCAGAGGGAAACCCTAGTGGTCTGGTATCCATTCTGTTACTCTGTTAGAGCAGAAGGACGAGGCTAACCCAGTCAACTGCAGGGGAGGGCCAGTGCAGGTGGATACACACCTGAGGGACAGGATTAACACAGTCCTGGCACATTACAAGCAGCACGTACAGAGCAAAATCCCAGTGGAAGGAGCTGTTTTTGCCACGCAGCACACCAACCTCAGGTCTGCCCAGGTGTGTAAACACACTGCTAGTGCCAATAGGCTACTTACGACGACACGTATAGGCCTGAGATTTACATGAAGTAACAGAGGAACAGACAGGCAGCCTGCGGGGTCACCTCACTGCCATCTGCTTCATCAACTCCCTTTGACCCATCTCCACAGCATCCTCGGCAGCTCCCAGAATCTACTGTTGCCCCTGATCTGTGTATTTTAACTCAGTGATAAATGTGCACAGTTACAACACAGAAGCCTGATTCAAAGAAAGCTGTGAGGCTGTTTTATATATATATACATAAATATACACAGAATGCAGTGATTCACAAATCAGTTAAACCCAAGAAAGAAACTATACAGTTTTTCTTTCTTTTCTTTTTTTACAGTTGGTACATGTGCAATACATTACTGTAAAGGTTCTGCAATGTTTTAAAAAAAAGATTCATGTGTAACCACCAGTGATATTTTGCTGTTTTGTATTCATTTGACTTAGAATGAAGACGTTAACTGGAAAAGTTCAACACTGGTCTATTTTCATTAAACTTTGCTTAAGTAGACAATTTGTTTTTTTTTTATTCTGACCTGTAGTGCTAGTTAGTGTGCCTTCATAGAATAGTGCTTTACATTTTTCCCTAACACATGAAAGGTCAATGACTTGAGACCAGGAGGAGACCCAATCCGCTTTCGGGTTGTGTCAGAAAGGGCATCTGGCATACTTTTCTATCTGCTGTGGTATCCCTTCGTTAACAAAGGAGCAACTGAAAGAAGATTTTTGTAGTGCTACTAAGTCATCTAAATTGCTGGCACTAACCAAAAGACAAGAGGCCGAGCTGGAGATGTTAAGATTTTCATTGGGAGTCACCAGGAGGGACAGGGTTAGAAATGAGTACATCAGAGGGACAACTCAGGTTGAGCAGTTTATATTGCCAATGATACAAGGCTGAGATGGTTTGGATAGTTTGGAGGAGGAATAGTGGATATATTGTACAAAGGATGTAGAATATGGAGCTGCCAGGCAGGAGGAAAAGAGGAAGACAACAGAGAAGATTAATGGATGTAGTGAAGGAAGGCATGCAGAGGGTTAGTGTGACAGAGGAGGATCTCAGAGAGGGTGAGATGGAGGCGGATGTGCCACTGTGGTGACCCCTAAAGGGAGCAGCTGAAAGAAGAAGAGGGCTTAGTCATCGAAATTATTTGGTGCTAGTTGCCCATTTTTGAAGACAATGGCTGAGATGTTGCCATCTTTTGAATATCACGGAAACAGAAGGAAATTGGGGTGTTGAAAACACCAAAATAACAAATAATAAAAAAACAACAAACTCACTCACGGCCGTGGGCCTTTTGCCTAAAACCTAATGGCACCTTTATCAGCTGGGCTGTAATGCTAGCTAGATACTGTTATTGGTTAGTGCATGAGAAGGCTAAGAGCATGTGTACAGCCAGTCTGCACTAAAACCCTATTTTATCAATAAAAAGCAACTCTATTCTCTAAATGCACAGCATCAGTTTTGCGACTGAAAGATTTGCACCTTTCTCCAGCTGGCCTCACTGTTTATGTTGTAAATGCATTTTTGCACTCTGGAGTTTCCCTTCAGAGGGCAAAAGTTTCAGAGGAGCATATTTAAAAGAATGAATGTTGCTTTATTTGGAATTAGAGGAAGAGAGTTTAAGTGCCTAATTAGCGTGGGTGAACGGCTAAAAGCTGGCTGTGTTCTGTAACTCTTCACTGAATCCTCACCGTGCGTGTCTAGAGTTGAGCTCAACAAATTTCTAATCCACAAAAACATTGGCATTTTGATGAAACACAACATAACTGAACTGAGCATTAGCGGGAGGAGGAGAATCCCACTGCAAGACACATAAAAGGATGTTAGCGGGGTTGCATGGATTCATGCAAGTGCCATAGTAATGGTAATAGTGTTTGTCTTCTTTTCTACATTGTACAGGTCAGCTCTTACACACAGGTTCAGTACATTTCTGAACAGTACATAGTTTGTAATGATGCAGCCCTCTTCTCGCTGACTCCTGTGCTCCACCTTGGCTGTCCAGAGAATGGCTGCCTCAACCTACAAGACCACACACAGTCCAATTTCTAACAGAAGAGTTTGCCTTTATATAAAAAAAATATTGATTTTTCTTCAGCTGCCTCACACTGCCACACCGTTTCCAGAGAGAAACACACGTGTAAAACCGGTGCTTACATTGTATTATTTCGGTTAGCAGAACACTCGCTCCCTGCTTGGGTCTGCTTGTTTTTCACCCGCCAATTTGAACAGGTCTCAGTAGAACACTGGTGATAACTGAAATGAATTGGCTTTGTCTTTCTTTATAAGTTAGTGCATTGTAAATCTGACCCCAAATCACCCAAAAATGTTTAGAGAACAACAGGTAAATAAATAAATAAAATGCTAATTTGCGAGCCCTCAGTATGTGTCATCATCTATAAGATACTGTCAAGAAGCAATTTCCAATGGCGTGTGCGCAGCATTGTGATGATTTATTTCATTAAAGATTTGGCTTATTTAAGTCACATGTCTGTTGGTCGGACCGTTTAAGTGATAAGAAAAGGCAAGCGGAGATGAGTAGAAAGCAGGCGCTCAAATCAAAAACATGAATATTTAATTTCAACCTGTCCATATGTTTATTTACCCTTGTGATGACAGAAGTGTTTGCCAGCAGAACCAATTGTCTCAGAGGACCATATGTTTTTTTGTTTTTTTTTACGTTTCTCTCTGAGCGCTTAACTGTTTATCAGCTTCCTGTTCTTTTTTGATAGGGCAGGCATGCAAAATGGATTCTGCTTAGGTGAAAACAGGTGATGATGTTAGACTAGCTGATGAGTGCATGTGGACAAGGGGAGGGGTAGCTGAGCAGCTGGAAGGAGAATAAGAGAGACAACTTGCCAGCTCTCAGATTCTTTTAACTCTGCACACCACACGACTTAAAAGGAGTATGTCTGAAAAATTGCCTGACATACAGAACTGTAGCAGAGAAATATCCCATTCCCATGGAATACCGAATACTTTGTTGATGGAACTGATGATTCTTAGTGTGCATTTGCCTTTTTTTCTCTTCTCTATTCTGCTGCAGAAATGCTTCAAAATGTAACACCTACACGCCAAAATATGTTTGCTGAAGTAAAACTGGCAGCATAAGTGCCCCAAACAATATACACTCGTAAGCAAGCGGATTAACTATACATTCTCAACTATCTAGTGTTTGTCAGCCATTCACATGGCAACAACTCATTTAGGCATGTAGACATGGTCAAGATGACCTGCTGATTGGAAAAACGTTGGCTGGTCTGATGAGCCTCAGACCAGCCAACGTTTATCTGCTGTGACATTTGGATGTGTTATCTGCTGTGACATTCAAATGGTAGGGGCAGAATTTGGCATAAACAACATGAAAACATCCATCTTCCCTTAGATCAACGAGTCAGGCTGGTAGGTCGGTGGTGGTATAATGGTGTGGGGAGTCTGGGCCTCTTAGTACCAATTGAGACTCATTTAAACACCACAGCCTACTTGACCATGTCTATCCCTTAATGATCACAGTGCACCTATCTTCTGATGGCTCCTTCCCACAGGACAGCATGCCATGTCACAAAGTTCAAATCATCTCAAACTGGTCTCTTGAATATGACAGTGAATTCCCTGTACTCAAATGACCTCCACTGTCACCAATGCCAGTGCAACAGAGAACCTTTGGGATGTGGTGAATTAAAAGATTTGCATAATAGACGTGTAGCGGCTAAATCTGGAGCTGTCAGATGCTATCGTGTCAATATGGTCCAAAATCTCTAAGGAATGTTTCCAGCATCTTGTTGAATCCAATAATTAAGGAAGTTTTGGTTCTGAAAACAAAAGCGGTTCAACCTGGTACGTGAAGTGTGTACCTAATAAAGTGGCTGGTGAGTGTATATATGTTTGCATTCATGCGACACAGAGTTCTGTAGCGGCAGTGAGCACTTAAGGTTAGCATGACATCGTGCAGTTGTTTCCCCCAATCTGAAACACAATGTGGTATTTCAACCATAATGATGACACAACTGCAACTCTCACAGAAAATAAAACAAATGAAAACCTAAATGGACAAAGCAAAAGAGAATAAAACACATGGGTTCTAGGATGAGCGGCTTCACTAATGCTGCACAAACTCTCTCCTGTTGATGTCTGAGTCACTGTGGAGTGGCTGTGCCAAATTCTAATTAGAGCTTCATTAGTTTCATCTGCGTTCACAAGCACAAGATGAGCACATAGATGCACTTTCAACATGGCTGAACATACATTAACATAGACACACAGACAAAAGCTGAAACCGCCCGGTGGCTTGGCATTTATACAGTAAACACATACTGTTACACAAACACTCGGAGTGGTGAGCAGCAATCATTACCATGACACATCTGATGGTCTAAACTGTTTCCAAGTTATGTTTCACCAGCCGACTCAAATAAAGCCGCTCACATAATGCAGTGCAAATCACATGGTTGCTCGCTTCCTCTTATTCCAAAAGCCTAATAAAGGTTTTCTCTCCCAGCCCTCTAAGACAGATGGAGATCATTAGACCTCCACTCTCGGGTTTGTCATGTCTACATCCATAGGTGATCTTTGTCTTTCCTTTTCACTTTTTCCCTCATCTGTCTGCCACTCACTCACTGTCTCTGACCATCTCCCTCTACATAGATTTATATCTATGGTTTTCAACTCCAGCACAGTCTCACAACTTTAACAAGTGCTTCATCACTCTTGTCAGAAATAGTTACAGGAGTCATGACACACACTTCCCCAGACAGGAGGAATTGATGGGTAGCCATTAGACTGATCCTAGACTGAACAGAAAGACCTACATCGCTGCATTCCTCTGCTCCTTGACCCAGGAACCATGGCCACTGGGTGCTTTAGACAAATATCAAATGCAACTTTTCTTTACAGACATCGCTATATATGTTTTTAGCCTTTTGAGCAACAAGTTGTTAAAGGAAGTCATTTAAATGATAAACCCAACAGCTGCGACTGCTGCAACACCTGCCCACAGTTTTAAATTACAATCAGAAACTCTGCCAAAAGGCAAGTGCAATCTAAAACGTGTTAATGAACCTCTGTCATTGATGGCATTATCAGGCGACACATACGGCTAAGTAAACACCGCACAGAATGGATCTATGGCTTTATTGTTGGTATTGCCACAGTTTTAGCTGTGCGCCTGTTTGTAGTAGTGTTGAAATGTGTTAACAGAGCTCCTGCTGTCCTGTCTGCACTGGTGACCATCTGGACTGAATCCATCACTTCGTTCTGCACTTCCTATGTGGCCCTGACTCCTAATTTCTCATTATGGCACCACGGCTGTGGGACCAGCAATAGGAAAGGGAATTCTCCCACAAGCCGATACCTGACTGTCATCGCCAGGTATAATATTTCCCACGCATAAAATGCTTTCCTTGTAAAAAGAGGAGAATTTACTGTAAACAAAGTTTATAAGTCAGTCTAATATTGGTTTACATGGTAGTGTCTTTTACAAGGCAAACAATTTCTCATAAAAGTATACTATTTATGAACTGAAAAAAAAAACACTGCCAAGTTACTATGCAGAAATATTCTATCAGCATTTTTCATGATCTCATCTTTTAATAAGCCACGTGGCTTTATGGCAGTTGATGACTGTCTTTATAGTTCCAACCTTAGAAATATTATTGGTACGATGACAGGGAAGGAACATCTGTTGCTGCCATGTTGGCGTGTTATTTGGGTGAATTATGGCACAGGATCATCGTTCTTGTACTTGCATTCGTAAAGATGTCTGAGCAGTCGTCTGCACTCAGTGTTCTACATACTGAATGTTTCAGCGCTCTGAATCAGGCTTGAATTCGGCATGAATGAGGCAAAAAGTAGCCTATATGTTTTTGTACTCTGACTTCTGAACAGTTATTCTAAAAAAAACCCCACAAAAACTCATGAGCACAACGGTTGAAACGTTACAGGATTTTACTGTAGAACTGTTTACAGAGGTGGTGCAGTAACATTAATGAGACTTGGAAAATGTGTCTTTATTTTAGTGCATTTTGCAGTCTTCAGTCACTGAACAAAGAAAAAAACCAAAAAGACTATTTGTTCTGTTGCATTTGCTGAGAATTCAGATTAAATGCCAGGTTCAACGTTTGTGATATTGAACCCCACACGCAGCCTTTGTATCTCTGATAAAATCTCACAAGCTCTGCTCCTGATCTTTTGCAGTTAGAGCAAAACTATGCACCATTCTGTTGTGATTCTTTCCCATAGAAATAAAATTATTATTCAGAGGAATAAAAATGATTTTCATTCCTACTTTTTCTGCACTGGCAGGATCAAACCACTTTTACCAGATGCAGCAGCTGAAAGAAAGCACGACATGTGTGTCCTCAAGCATGGGGCTGAACTAAGGGGCTGCACCAAGGCCCAGCATAAATAAACTGGGATTATTTTGAATCGTGAATTATGCAAAGCTACTCTAGAGTCCGAGAATAAAAATATGAAATCAGAAATGCTGCTGAGAGAAAACCTTTCCTTGTTGCAAGTTAGCCAGTGTTAAGCTCGCTCCTTAGGTTGCATCACAGTGCTGGTTAGCATTAGGATTTTTTTTACTTCCTATGTTCCATTGCCTTTCCACTGTCTTTCTTCAAACCCAACAGAATTCAGCTGTGTTTGATTATCATGATAAGGTTGCTGTTGTTGCTGCTCACAAAAGGTAAGTCTCAAGGTAAGTAATGGCTAATGCAAATATCAACCACTACATGTATTCCCACATGCATACAAACAACAACACGCATGCATGCTCCAGCTCGAGTCATTCTACTGTCAGCATTTTCTTTTTACATTGAATTCAAAACTAATAAAGGTAGAAGAGCTGATTGAGTACTTTGACCTCCCTGGAGGTGGTCGAGGTTAAACAGTTGCAAGCTGGAGTCTTTTTCTGTGCTTTTAAATATACCTGACGTGTTCCCTGGAGGACGTCTGATCCTCTCTGGCCACAAATCAACCAGCAATTACAACCCCACAGAAACCCATGCACGCACCATTACTGCCACCACAGTGTTATCTGGCATTGCAGCTGCATGAACCAGAAGCAAAAATCCAAGACAATATATTTGTGAAAAGCCAAAGTGTAATGTCAGCAGAAGCATAAAAATTTAAGCAAAAAGAAGAACAAGAGAAGGAAAAATAGGCAAGCAAATGGGGTCGTGAGCATGACATGTGAGTAAAGGAGACTGCAAGCATGTTTGAAGAGCTATTCATCGCTATAGTCCTTCACCAAATGAATTTATTAGCAAGAAAAAGCTCTGGAGACTTAAAGCCTGAGTAGCAATTGTGCTTACTTGCTTAATTCTGTGCCACTGTGTGCACTGGAGTCTAAGCTTTACATCAAGACAAAAGGACCTTTTTTGTGCACTCAGAATAACTTGTTACAACATAGCTGGAACCAAGGTGCCACCTTATCACTTATAAAGGCAACATTGTTGGTGACATTGGCAAGCGTTTAGAAAAGAGTGCAGCTGGCAGTTTTCTAGGGCGGTCCCTGCGGAGAATCAATAATTCCTTGACATCCAAATGGAAAAGACGGGAAAAAATGTATATATCAGTAAATATAACACTTATGCTTTAATGATGATCATGTGGGTGTGTGACTACTGTACAACATAGACTCAAAAATATCTGAAACCATTATTTAAAAAACAGAAAGTAGCAGAATTGAGACATTACGATATTTGATTACACATTTGATTTAATAGTTGCATTTGAGGTCAGAGGCAAATAATTTCAGTTATTATCAAAACAAGCAGTCATTAAGAAGCACATCAGTTGGGGTTTTTTAGTTGAAAAGCACTTACTGAATATATTTTATACTGAGGCTTTCAGAACTTAGTCAATGATTATGTTACCAGTGCTATAGTGACATTACTATGGCAATGGGTAAACATTACTACGGTAAAAAGTAGAGATTTTAAGACCATATTTTTAGGGGTTTTCATCTTACCTCATTGAAAAATATCAAAAGTCAAATTGCCATCCTTTTGTGTGTATATAATTCACAAAAATCTCGTGTTAGAGACAAAAAATTTGTAAGCTTTTATAAAAGAGAATAACCTGGCACACACTCCATGCAGTTATGCCTCCTAAAGAAGCGCCATCGGCATCACATTCCCTAAAAATGAGGAGACACAAGATATCAATATTGGCATTATTTGCATTTTGAATATAGCCACCTGTTAGCTTCAAAGCATCGCAACAGAGGGAAACACTGAGGATTTGACAGTAATGACTAATCATGGACCAGTGATACAAAGCGGGCCTCTTCACAAGGAGCCTTTGATGCAGGTGAATCACATCCTAAACATACTTATTAGCAAGAGTGAGGGAGGCAGGGTGAGGTGGGTGGGGGGGATTTGTTCCGCACGTTAGCTGGCATGCTTGGGTGCACGAGAACAGAAGGTTGGCATAATGAATTTTGGCGTGCAAGCGGCTGTTAATGGAATAAAGAACCCCACCCCAACAGAGGTGTGAATGTGTGTGTGTGTGTGTGTGGGGGGGGGGTGCCTGAGAGTTTATGCATGTTTGTAAAAAGTGAGAGCTGTGCGAGTTTACGACAGAGGAAAAATGAAGACAGAGCATGAAGAGCGAAGGAGAAAAGTTTCTCCCTGTACAGAATAAAGAGGGGCAGGATTTTGTGTTTGTGTGGGCTGCGCACAGAAAAAATCTTGCTGCACACAATGTGAACAATAAAGCATTGTGGCTCAGGGCCTGCTGTGTGTTGCCTCATAGTAAGCGGGTCCTGGGTTCAAAACCCAGGCAGGCCCTCTTTCTGGAGTTTGAATATTCTAAAGAGGCTTACTTAAATCACATTAGATTTCCTAAACAACAATACAAACATTGAAGCAATATCATGATGGAAACGGTGACTGTGGATGTGTGCCATAATGTGAAGGCGTTCAAGCTGCAAACACAAACAACCGATGACAGGTGGATGAAAGGGAGAGACTGGCTGATCACATAAGGCAGCTTTCATAGCCTGGAAGACCCAGAGGTGAGCTAGTTTAGCTGAAAACGCTAACATGTCAGTGAATTTCCCTACAATATTGGCTGGAGCTGCCTTCCAGACAGTGGGATGAGTGTCATCTGGGAGCAAACGTATCATAATGTACTGTACCTGGTTTGAAGTGGCTCAGTTTATGACTCAAAGACTTCTGCTGAAAACAACAAAAAACACGTCCTACTCAAACCAGCCCATTTTCACCAAACACTACTGTATTGTCAAAGCTGTTAACAGCTCAGATATGCGGTGCACATTTATGGGTGCAGCAATAGTGAGGTTTCATGTATTTTAACTCAAGCCATGATCTTTTCTTAAAGCAGATATGTAGCTTTAAACGCAAAAGTAAAGAGCGAACAGAAGTGAAAGAGTGAAAACAAAGCAAAGCGCAAAACACAAAACTTTAAAAATGAGCCCTTGTCTCCTTGCTGACAAACTTGCGACTTGCACAAGTGGGCAAACTGCACCCCTGCCACCCTTCCGGCCTCCTAATGTCATTGAATTATGTAGCATGGCTGTTTAAATAGTTAAGATATATTTAGGATATTATAGTTTTATATGCATGTGGCATACAGTATGTTCTCATTAGGCCAGGTGGTGGCTCTGATGTGATTTCGAAAGTCTCCGAAGATCGTCTGTCCCCACCCTCTCAACACGGGTTCTCTAATTGAGTGTTAATTTGGTGCTAATTATGTAACATGTTATCCCAGTGAGACGCCCCAGATGCCACGAGATGAAGGCGTGTGGAAGAGTGCGCAGAATTGCAAACCAAACCATTTAGGGAGACGCGATATGATGCCGGTTGTGCATATGCCTCATGACAGTAAATCACAATGCAGGAAGAACCCCCCCCCCCCACCACCACCACCACCACCACATACTCAAACATCCCACATAAGGAAGCGTTCAATCAGTCCAAGTTTGCTCTATAAGAAGGCCATCCTCATATGAACTGCAGCTGCTTGTTAAACAAATATTCTTCTCTGCAGCCGAGGGTTTGAATAAATCATTCAACAAACATTTCCCTGTGAAAATTCGGACCTTTAAACACTTTTTTTTTCCTTTTCTTTGACTATGAAAGTAATAAACACTGATGCTGGGCTGTTTATTTATTTATTTTAAGTGGTTGAGCCTGGGGTTGGGCCGTAGTACCGATGCTCTTTCTCCCTCTGTTCTGTTTGTTCTTCAGCATAACAGTAAATATAACATGATTAGGAAGAAGATCTCTCTGGTCTTTTATTCATCAAAGTTGTACAGCGTCATGCAACATACACTGCTGAATATTCTGCACGGGCACCAATGGAGGCTGTTATGATTTACGAATATGTGTGTAATCTTATTACACGGGAATGTGAAGGTGTGCGCTTGCCCGCCACTGTGATCAAAGGTTAATGCTCACAAATTTTAACCAGTTCCGTGAAAAGTCCAAAAGCAATTTTACATTTCTCAGTGCTTCCAAAACAGGCTTCCGTACATTGTCTCCATAGACCTAAACTTTCAAGAAAGGTCATAATTTCTTCTAACGTCTCGTTAGTTTATTTTATAATAAACATTTTTCGAACAACAGTAACTATTATATAGAGAACTGTTTTTAAGAGTGGAATAATACATATTTAATAGGCTATTGAATTTTTAATCTATTTTGAGGACTATTAGTGTAATTGACTCAAACTAAGCGATCTTGTGGCAAATCAATTGGGGTCAACTGAAGACGCGATATATATATTTTTTATAACTATTCTCTGTTGCTTTTTAATGATTTTCTAGCGTTAAGAAGAAGGCCTTATCCTCTAGCGGGCTTCATTTTCTTTTTGCCACAGTCTAACGATGCAGATTCACATGTGGAACTAACTCAGATACACTACTACCAAACTGCACTAATGATGCTGTGCATCTTTACTCACTGTCACACTGCTATGACTTACTTGGAGTAAATATGTTATTAGTAACACATGTCTTCTCACTGGCCACTTGATTATTTACACCTTTCTAGTAGGTTGGACCACTTTTGTTGTCAGAAAGGATTGAACTCTTCATGGCATAAATTCAACAAGATGCTGTAAGCACACCTCAAATATTTTGGTCTATATTGGCATGATAGTGTCATGCAGTTGTTGCAGATTTGCTGGCACATCCATGATGCAAATCCACTGTTCCACCACATCTTAAAGGTGCTCTGCTGGCTTAAGATCTGGACACTGTGGAGGCTATTTGAGTACTGTGAACTCATGGTCATGTCCATGAAAACAGCTCGAAGTGATTTAAGTTTTGTAACATGACACATTATCCTAAGCAGCCATCAGTCTTTATGTCAAACTGAGGCTCATCAGACCAGATAACATTTTTGCCAATTTTAATAAACCTGTATGAACTGTAACCTCAGCTTTCTGTTTTTAGCTGGCATGCATGACATCAGATGTAGTCTTCTGCTGCTGTGGCTCGTCTGCTCCAATCTTCAAAATGCCTAAATGCATTGGGATACTTCTATATGACTGGATGATAGTTGCATAAATGAACAGTTGAATTGGTGTACCTAATGAATTGGCCAGCGAGTGCACAAGTCAAAAGGCCTTCTGTGAAAAAGGTCTGGTTGTACAGGTATGGCTGGAATTACTGTAATGTCACAATACTGATGTAGCATCAGCTGCATTACTTTGCAGTGAGTCATGCATTTGCAACAATAAAACCAACTCATAATGTGGATTTATTTCCCCCAAATATGGAATAGATGACTTAAAGAAAGACAGACCTGTTTACCTATAAATGCAATAATGGCAGGGGAGATGACTGTGGTTAGTTTAACACTAATAGAACTCATCAATCCCTCATTCAGCACTGAGCCTTGTCTGCATTCACTAATAGATTTCCTATTCTTGTCTAATTAATAAGGGAAGCCTTTTCACCCTGAATGCCTATACTGAGGGGTGGAGAGGTCGCTGGGAATCCATCAGATGTGATGCAGTTAATCAGCATAAAGCCTGCTTCAGTGCACTGCTAAACAATGACTGTAGGAACGGACCCAGCCTTCATAATGCAGCACACTGGAACAGGGAGATACAGAGGTAAAATTCATAAACAGCATTGTGCATTGTCAAGCCTTTAGAGAAACTGCATTTACTTGCCTTCTTTATTATGTGTTAAATAATCTTCAAGCAGAATTTAAAATTACTAGTTGGGAAAAAGCAACATTGTAAGAGAGAGAGGATTTGTGGAGGGGAATATAAAAAATTCAGTGTGTGTGTGGGGGGTGGGGGTGGGGGGGTCAAACCCTGTAGTGTCCTACCTTTCTAAGCAACAACAACAACAATAGCAGAGAGAAAATACACAAGTGGAGGGAGAGAGGAATAAAGTAGACCAGAGAGCAGGACCATATACTGTACAAGAAAAAAATGACACTCCTCACACCCACATCACTCTGCAGCAAACTGGCAAGTCAGTAATAAAAGCTGACTCAGTCTCCTTCTGCAGTGCACATTTTACTTCATTGTTCCACACATTTGATTAAAGTACAAAAAAATATCTGTTCCTGCCACAGCGGGGAGCAGAGATGGTCATACTGACAACAGATGAGTCACGGAGGGCACTTCCTATTGTTGAGCATCTGACTAGCTAGACAGAAATGCCAGATTGCAATCTCACTAAGGTCAACGAGTCAATCAAAAGTGTTAATCAGCATAATCTCACCTGCATCTTTAGCCCACATATCTACTGGCCATCTGAAGCTTGGCAATCTTCAAAGAAAACTGCCATTTGGGCGCTGCTGCCATCAGCTGCCATCATCTAATTGGCCATCAATCTCATTGGTGCCTGGTTCAGAGAAATCAGCTCTTCTTCAGCTGATACAAGCAATTGGACTTGCATTTGTGTGTCCAAAATGGCAACTGGCTTATGCGAGGAACAGGTGGTACAGAAATGCATTCATTTGCAGGTACTACAGCTGGGCAGGTATTCATGAGTGTGAGCATACAGTTCACACACAGGCATGTGCAGCAGCTACTACATGGGTGCAGTGAAGTGCACACACACACACACACACACACACACACACACACGCACACACACACACACACACACACACCCAAAAAAAGGCAAGACCCTGGTCCC
>VUQK01015224.1:36360-64316 GCA_015106715.1 Bujurquina vittata
AAGGTTTTTCAAGTAGTTAAGGGGGTAGTTTAAAGTGCCCTTTTTATAAGGGGGGGGGGGTGGAGTATAGGTTGTGTCATTCATATTGCTACAGTATGATAAGCGATATCAGTGTGATCAAAGTTATGACCAGCTGAATAACTTATCCTGACTACAGAGGACACTTTTAGTGAAAGGAGACCATTTCACTAGCCTCTAAAATATAACAGTAACAAGTCTTTTTAGACGTGCTTTGTCAGCCACTACATAACACTGTTTAATTATTGACCTAGACTTCAAAAGGCTTCAAAAACAGAATAAAAATTTTAATTTCACTCATGCTCTCATACTTACCCTAAAGGCCTAGATAATGATAATAACCAGAGACAGAGGGTGTGTATGTGGGTAGTGTGGGGTAGGTCAGGCAAGATTAATTGTGTAGTATGTAAATTTCATTCGTCACATGCAGACTGATGTCGATTTTAATTGAATTAAAACAATGTGAACTCTGGCCTGCTCAGAGTCTAAGAGGACAGCTGGTGAATAGTGATGAAGTGAGTTGGAGAACACTTGAGAGACAGGAGGAGGAGCGGGTGGGGTGGTTAGAGGTGAGATAGATATGGCAAGGGCCATGGATTAGTTAATGATGAGAGTGATATTGACCCTAAACTAACAGCACAGGGTTCTGCTCGCTAGTAACCGGGCTGCTCAGTAAATTTATAGGCTTTGAAAAGCATGTGGATTTATCTGTATCATGAGGTTGTGACAGATAGTAGGTTACACTGCACATCTCACATATAAAGCAATTTTATATTGGGTGTGCCATCCTCTCACGGGTGTGATTGAAGCAACTGTATGTGTACACAAGTGCACCGTTGTGTAAGTTAAGTTGGGAAAAGTCAACTGCTGGAGTAACACTTATCTCAGGTGTGATTTTATCATCTCGTCTCCAAGGACATGTACAGTAACTGAGGCTGAGAGTCGATCACGGCAGGCCAGCACACAACAGGCAGCAGACTCGCCACATATTCACACAAGCGCATAGACTCAGAGACGGAGAAGGTTTCAGCTGAGGGTAAACCCATCTCTTTTTCTCACCCAACACCTCTTATCTCTCACCACTCGTTCCTCATATTCCCACTCTCTGGGATAATATCATAGCTAATCGCTGCCTCTCCATCCATCTATCCTCCTTCAGCCTGATAGATGAGGACAGAAAACAGACGGAGGAGGTGTGGATACCTCACTTGTCTTTCGTGTCTCTGCTGACTGCTTCTGCCTCCGCTTTTTCTTGCAGCATCCACGGAGACTGCATCCAGCTGGCAAAGTAAAAGTCAAGTCATCGCCTTAATAAATAAATATATAAGTAAATCACACACAGTCATGCTCACATAAGTGCACCCCGGCAGTTACATTTCATAAGGCAGTGAAGTGTGCATGCTTCTGAAGGTGACCCTTTGGTGGAAGAATGGTAAGAAACCTTTTACCGCCTCGAGATAATGTCCCAGATCACCTCCCCACCTCAGCTCCTTATTACACACACAAATACACGCTCTCTCAAACGGCATTCGCTTTCTGTAAACTCTGATGAATGAATCTTCGGTGCAGCACTGCCTGCTGAGGGTATAAAAATCGGACATAATACATTCCTATACAGTGAGCAGAGAAATAAAGCAAGCAAGATATGATGCAAACATTCCCATATTTTGTTTTCAGAAGTAAACATATTTATTCACTGTACATAAAGTGAGTTTTCCATGCATCACCCCTTTCGCTGAGGATATTCTACAAGCGGCAATGTAAGGTAGACGATTCCTCTCCTCCCCTCGATTTCCTCTTGCCCTCTGCACCTTCAATTCACTGTGCCAAATGGTACATTTACATTGGCCATAACCTCAATCACCATGCTTGCAGGCTATGCTGAATGTGCAGGCAGACATTTCTACAGTGAAGGGATGCAGACAGTGGTATAATGGGAGCAATAGATAGAAACCCACGCCCGAGGCATCCATCAAACCAAACGACTCCATTACAGTAAGTCCGACAGAGGCAAACGGTAATGTGCACTGTGATAAACACTAGGATAATAGTCTGTTTATAGTCCTGGACACACTGTTTCTGCTGGGAAACACTGGGTAGGAATACAGATAAGATACATGAGCACCAACCTCTATCTTTTTCACTCTCTCTCTCTCTTCTCCCGCTCTCTTTTGCTGTTATCAGTCACTTTCACTCCCTTGTTCTCTTTATCCTTTTCTGCTCCCTCTGTATAATATTTTCCTTCCTGCAGAACACAGGAGAAGCTGCACACATCAGCTGAACCGGGCTTTATCTGGTGTTTTTACTGTTGTAGCATTACCATCGCAGTGCTGGAATGAGGTCTAGGAGAGCCATAAAAATTTAACAGAAATGATTCAGACGTACAATGAAATATCACACAACGTCTCCACCCCCCCCCCGATAAAGTGGCCCATGCATGTATCAGTTCATATCATAGGTGGGGTGCAGTTTCGGCTTAGAGATTGCTTCCTGTGTCTGTGAAAGTGGGAAGGGGTAAACACAGCTGTAGACAAATCTGACCACACTCAGCGTTCCCCAGAGGAACCAGGAAATGGCCAACCTGCTGCTGCTATGAATCAATTACAACAGTACACAAAAAGGCACTCTCTTTAAAAATGGGAGGTGGAGGTGAAGGCCTATAGAGAGGGAAAGGAAAAAATCTTTCCATCTGCTGATAATGGTGCATTTGTTCCCAGTCTACTCGGTTGCTGCACAAGCTGTACCTCCCTGTGTCTACAGGCTCGGAATGAGATAAGAAAATTTAAATGCACCGTGACATAAACATAAAATGAGGCGAGGGGCGGTTGTTTGTTTTACATTTCGATTAACCCGAGGAGCATCAGTGCTTGATTAAGGGGATCCTGGATCAGCCTGATCTGTGAGGGCCTGTGTTTATGCCCATAGTTAACCTCTATTACAAGACTTACTTTATTTCAGATAGCAGCACTTCTACTGCTTCTAATGGAAGTCATTACATAGCGGAGTAGGGTCAGAATACACACGATCTGCAGTGAGGCAGGGTCACAGCAAAGGCCAGTATCTATTGCACTATATTTAAGATCAGTTAAACTTAATGACCTTCTTCATCCTCTTGGCCTATCAAATAAACTACAACATTAGCCCCTGGATGTAGTTTGGCCTTTTATGTTTGCTGTCCAGGCAATGTCGGTTTTAACAGGATGTGATAAAATGTGGATAATCGCACACCCACTTGAGGGGATGATGGTGTAGGTTTATTAAAGGAAATGAGCCCATGGTGAGAGGGAGCTAATCTGATTCTAACAGGATACTACAGCTTTAAAGGGAGGTATCCCACTAAGGCAAAATCCTGTGGTAGTACAGTACATAGAGCATCCCATATTTTCACAATAGAAAAAGCTGAGTAGAGGACACAGAGCTGGATACAGGCATTTACTGTATTGCAGTTTTCTGTCAAAAACCTTGTTAAACATTTGCCATGGTTGATGGTCTGCTACATGAAAGCTGAAGAGCATCATGTCCTGAGTGTAAACTTTTTAACTCTGTTTTCATGACAAACGATGGCACTTGACTTTCTGATTAATGTGATTAAGTGTCTTTGTGTAAAATTTGTTCTGAGTGAGGAAAATAAATCCAAACAACAAAAACGTACTCCTGTTTTATCATCTCGCTCTCACGATTCGGCTCATAATGGTTCACAGTTGCTTCAGCCTACAAGCTCGCTCTCCCCAGTAATTTACCATTTCTGTTGTACTAGAACTTGCCATACCTTACTGTGCATGCAGGCAACATGCTGAGTTCATAAAGGGAAAGATAAGGGAAGATAAATAAGTATTTCACATCACTGTTGTTTCTTCTCTTTCTTTCTGTCTCTGTCCAAATCTGTCTTTCCCCATTTCTAAAGTCTCCTTCAGCCACTCTATATTATTGACGTAGACTGTGTATATTTATAATGCAATAAAGGTTTTATGACCATCATCATTTGAGAATATTAAGGTCAGTCTGATGACACACAAGGATACTTGTGAATATTGAACACACATATTCTATAATATTCAATTAAACATAGAAACAGAGTTATATGAACACATACCCACTGTACACTTCATTAGATGCACCTTTCTAGTACTGGGGTGGACCCGCTTTTGCATTCAGAACTGCCTTAATTCTTAGTGGCGTAAACTGAACAAGGTGCTGGAAAAAAATACCAACCAACAGACATGCCACATTCAAGCCACTTAAATAAACTTCCTTCCTCATTCTGATTTGAAACCTGGTTTTAAATGCATCTAAATGCACCGAGTTGCTGGCTGATTAGATAAATGTGTTAATGTGCTGTTGTGTAGAGGTGTACTTAACAAAGTGGCAAGGACAGCTGGTGTATTATGAATTCAAAGCAACTCAACACAAAACTATTAAATTTACACAAAATATGTTAAACAAATTATAAGAATTCTGAAGCGAAACTGTTGTGTTACCAAAAGGTGAAAGGATTTAATTCATCTGCATTCATTCATCTTCCACTAAGAATGAAAACACAGTAACAAAGTTTCTTTTAGGAGGCAGTGACCAGGTAAAGTCCACAGAGTTTGCTTCAACTTTTCCACAAAAAATAAACAGATAAATAAATAAATAGTTCTCAGTGAGCCAAATTACTTTGAACATGGTTTTTGGAGTGATACATTGCTCCAAAACTATTCAAATGTAATCAATTTATTTTCTAAATGCTGAGAGCGCTTAAAAATTCTGCTCATATCAATTGGAAATAGGATGAGGTCTAGGGAGGAAAATATGCTACTGTGAAACTAGGTGATGTGACCTTGCAGCTGTTGAAGTCCAAACTGGTTAAGGAACTACGGCGCCACAAGTGACAGCTACACACAAAATAGAGTAACTCGCCGCCCACAATGGGAAGCCTACTGTGATGGTAATAGTGATGAAGCTATATCTAGAGTGTCTGCCTATTGAACCCTGCTGTGGGTAACATGATAGCCCATCAATCACAACCACAGCCAATCACAAAGCCGCGCCTCCAGGATCAATTTTAATCTTATCCAATAGCAGACTCTGCTCAGGTTAAGCTGTTCATCTCTGCAAGACGGCAGTCTGTGCACTTCAGTGTGCCTTCATGTCACATGACAACAATAATCAGTCAAATTAAAATGAAGATAATAATCACATGTTTACAAATATTCAATGTGGAAAAATGCCCCCCCACACATTCACACGTACAACCAATTTGCGTTGTTGCTGCAAAATCACTGTGGACACCTATATGAGGATAGAAATCTCTAATGAAATCATCTCAAAGATTTGGATTTTTGACATCCTAAGGAGCATTATAAAAAAGGTGCATACAAGGCATGTATGAGTTATTCTAAAAAATTATAAGCTGTTTGGTATCAGCAAAGAAGATTTGGCAAGTTTTTCATGGGTACAACCCACATGCTGAACTCTGCTCTTACAACAAAGAAATCATCAACCAAACACAAATGTCCTTACTTTTTGTGCTACGTTTAGTAGATGGTATCAGTCCGATCAGTATTATTTAGGTGGGAACATTGAGAATGAAAGGTCAGGGGTAAAACTAGATACAACCTCAGTCCTCATCGGAGCAGTTAACCTGGCAGAACGCACAAGCCAGAGCATCCAATTCCCAGGTTTCAACAGATGAATGCTTTTATTTGTCACATGCTCACCTTGCAGCTGTGCAAGGTAAAGAAAAAAAGTAGTGAGAGATGGATAGAGACAAAGAGAAAGTGCACTGTAAATCTACTGACCTTGGTCTTGGCTATTTAGCTCTCTGTGTGAAGGGGTTTAGCCTATAGCCTTAAATATTTCAACACTGCTTAGCTGACTGGAAAGTGCTGAGTTAGAAGAAGGGATAGATGCCAGGCCACAGCATTCAACCTCCCTCCAACAATTAACACAACAGCAGGACACCAGTGCCATACTCTGTGGTGTGTGTTTGTGTGTGTGTGTGCGTACTTGTCTGTATTTCTTACATTCAACTGTCTACTATAATTGCTACTCACCCAATTCTTCAAACATACACTAAAATGAATACAATTTCACCAATGCCCCTCTATACAAAAACACATCTTCAGTTGTTTTTAATTTTCCAGACAACTTACCCGTTACTGTGAGTTCAGTCGTCCTTCTGACCACAAAACCACCAAACTGGACTTCGCAGGTGTAATTCCCAATGTCATCTTCTGTTACCTCTTGGATAGACAAAATGTCTCTCTTCTGGATGATGCTGGCACGCCACTGCTTGGGACGGCACTCCTGCACACCAGAGGACAGGCAGCTCAGAACTGTAAAAATCTATTTACTGATATATCGCTCGAGCTTTCAGATACAAAACAAGTGACAGATGTAAAGACACTGTGGACTGCACATGGCCAGAAATGCAATATTCTGGGAAAGCTAGGCCTTGAAGAATTTAAGACCTCCACTTTACCTTTTAATAAATATACATCCACGAGATTTCAAAAGATTTAAATTGATGAGTAGAAAGAAAGTGAATAAAGTTGTAAAAATACATAGCTTGCCACTCTGATATATTAATTTTATAGGGTAAAATGATAAAGCTAAGCCATTGTCCTACTTATCTGATCAAGATTTATTGCACTGAACAAAATATTCTCCATTCAATATTCTACAAAGGCCACAGAGAGACAGAGAATTTTATTTACGCTACTCTCTGCTGACAAAATAAGTGTGTTTGTGGTAGGTCTGCGCAAATGCGAGCATACGTGAGCAGGCGAAGTGAGTGACTTCATGACACGTTACTTTTTTCAGCCCCTTGGCGCTCAGGCGGGGACAGCGGTGGCTCGGTGGATTCTATTCTGCCATTGCTCTCGGCAACCTTCGAATTCAATCACGAAGGCTCCGCAGTGGTCCAAATAACTCTGGGTTCCAGCACTCCCAGTCATTACTAAGATTGTAATTGAATTCTGGAAAAACCTAGAGGTCAAGCCCGGCCAGCTAATCTACTGCTGATCTGCCTGTGATTAGTCTGGCATGAGCCCTTCTCCGGGATGCACTTCATTGTCCGCAGGCCATGCCTGACCTGGGAAAGGCAAGAACCCAGGTGATGGAGGCGGAGGTGCACGCTGAATAAAGATCAGGGACCAGGAGCATTTGGAGGGTATCCACTCTTTCCACGGGGCACAGAATGACACTGCACAATTTTCTTCTCATAGAGGTTTTGTGTTCATTATAAAAGCCATCTCCGTGGCTGCCCTCTGCTCTCTCCTTATTCTCTTTCAATTACTCTCACAATAGTGCAGCACACCGCAAATGTAGCTTAAGCAATTCATTGTCATCATGTGCCTTTATATATAATCTGCCTTTATAGTAATCTGGAACCACAATTCCAATAAAGCTTTAAACAATAACAGACAAGAAATATGATGAAAACAAACCGCCGCCCCCTCATTTCTGACAGATAACACGATTCAGGAAACAAAATGATCAGTAAGCCTTCAGGCAAGTATGCAAATGATGCAGAGATCACATGGCAGAATAAACATGGTCACAAATTAGCAAACACGCTCGGCCAAACATCGAGCTCACCTTGTACCAGGTGATGTCTGGCTCTTTGCCAGGTTCAACGTAGTCATCTATGTCAGGACAGAGGATGTCTTTACTCTTGCTGAGCTCAGCCTTCTCCATTCGTCTCATGTTGGAGTTGTAGCACAGGTTCGTGTCATTCTCTGCCACAGTCAGAGACATGGAAACTTTCATGCAGTATGTAGAGTTTCTGTTGGCAGAGAAGACCAGTGCAAGGAGTTTAAGAATCATTTTTCATATATGATATATTTCAACAACTCTCTTATTTTATCTTAATTTCCATTTTTTCCCCTCCGCCTCTCTCAAACTCTTTTGTGTTTGTGGGGCTAGCAATAATAGCACATCAATGGAAAAAAAAAATCATGACTATTTTCTGAAATCTTTTTGGAGAGTGAGGGGTAATCTGTGCTAATCTGTGAAAAGAGGAATACAGAGATGGTCCCACAACAGGACAGTGAAGGATGAATGGACCTTGCCAGGACTCGACCCTCACAGCACTTCTCCCCCTTTTTATTTCTCAGCAACCACCTGAGCCGTGGAGCGGGCTTTGCGATCCAAGTAAGAAAGATGACTCTATCTTTAAATTAATGCTATAAAAACCATCATCAAAGCCACATTCATTACATTCCCTATCATCAGTGACATACTGCTAAGAAGTGACTGTAACAAAGTGTTCCTTAGTAAGCTTATGATACATGGCCAAAAATCTGTGGACACCCTTGCTGCTGTGATAATTTTCACTCTTCTGAGAGGTTTCGCCAAAAGATTTTGGACCTTGATTGCAGGGAATTTGTTAGCATTCAGCTTCAGTGGTCCAGTTTCTTTCAGAATTTATCAGCGCTGTGAGAAGTCCTCTACAGTTGATGAGAAAATACACTTTTATTTAGAAAGCATTTTGTAGAGAAACTTAAATGAAATGATCTGCACACACATAAGACTGTTGATAATCCTATCCCTTAATCTTGTCCCTGAAGCTTTGGTGTAGTCTGGTTGTAGTCTGAGTACTACATTGCACAACACTTTTATAAATAGTCAAGAGTGCATGTGGAGAGAAAAAAAAACACTTTTGCAGAGAAGAAGTTCCAGAATGAGGGAGTGTTTATGATGAAGGTCCTATCACCCCATGTCCAGTGCTTGGTCCTGAGTAGTGAGGGCAGCAGGAGGGAGTATGGTGATGGAGAAAACAGGAAAGATGGAGGGGTCTGGGTTATGGAGACTGAAGAAGTGAAAGCCATTTTTACACATAAACTACAGACAGTGTTGGGAAAATCAAACTGGGTTATTTCTGTAGCTGCCTTCTCACATGTAGCTCACAACAGAAGGTAGCCTGGGTCAAACAAACTATCATTACTCCACTTCATTTGGGTGACCTTCTTTTCAGGGCAGAGTGTGCAGGAGGCAGACCACATCATGTCCACTTGCTCTGTGTGAATTCTCCAGACAATTACCTAAGCTACTCTCACATGGGTTTAACCAGAAATGATACATGCGTCACATTAGGGAGCTGGTAAAGACTGCTTAATGTCAACTCCGACCGATTTGGACATTCAGGCTCTCGCAGAGAGCTCCTATGGCTAATCTGTGGAAGGTTCAGGGTTCATGCTTGTATCAAAAGGGCTGCAGATTCAATTGATGTGGAACAGCAAGTCAGGGGAGGTGCTTGTGGTCACGAAAAGTGAGAGTGAGTAAACAGATCAAGAGTTTGTTAAGAACTTCAGATGACATAAAGAGTGCCATTGCAGTAATTGAGTCTGGAGGTAATGAAAGTGTGGATCAGGGTGTCAGTGAGAGCAGCAAAAAAATTCCATTCTTTTTAATGTGTGTCTACTTCTGTTTTCATTCTCTGCTGCCTGGCCCATAATGCATAGGAATTCACTCGGTCAGTCACATAGTCGGAAGCCTGTTTGTACGGTCCCACGGGCTTTCATTTCATTTCATTACATTACATTTATGGGTGGCCAGATGCTCCCATTCACCGTAAATGACGGGGCTTCATATGATCTACTCAGGTTATGGAAGCAATAAGGGAGTCCCCTCTCTCATATAAACACCTTTGACCCCCTGGGGCCATAAAACACAGATGCAGACATGCACAGGCGCACCCAGGCATCTGTGTATGCTTAAAAGACATGTGAATATGTGCTATTATGAAAGGCCTGCAGCAGATAGTACTAAGAGACACAAAAGGAGACTAGATACTTGGAATGAGAGAAAATACAGTGCATACTTCTCCTACATAAAAATGACCAAAAGGGCATCTAGAAGTTGCTGTAGGAAGCTAAAGTAAGATGCAAGATAGTGCCACAAAACTATGCCCTCTTTGTGTGCAAAACTAACATTATTGACTCAATACCTCCTATCTAGAGGGAACAGAGTGGGAAGATGTGTTTGTTGGAGGCTCACTGAGTACATGTGAATAATATAGTGTATTTGTTTAATGTAAAAATACAACTGTACAAACATACGCTGAACAAAACAAACATGGACACATGCATTACATGCACACAGGCAAATTTATACATGTGCAAAGTCAAGCCCTCTGATTATTGACAACAAGATCAAGAGAGATGAGCTCTCACAGCAATGAACCCGAGCCATTGAAGTGTCCGAAAAGCGAACAGAAGACATCACTACATGTTAAATATTCACAGCAGGCACCCTGTGGCATTGTGGGAAGGTGTTGGTGCTTGTGCTTGATTGATGGACAGCCGGAGGTCGATGCACAGTCCTATGGTGTCGTTCACGTCTGTCACATTCTATTTAAGTATAGCAGCTTTAGATATTTGTCTGCAGCTCGTGGTAGCTGTAATTCTCCACAAATTATTCTCTAACATGGCAGATACTGTAATCATGGGAAGTAAATGCACATTGTTTCATGCACTCTGGAACACAGGTTATTACTGGAATTATTATAATCTATCCAGTGAAAAATAGAAGGACTGTGGCAGTGAAGGAGTGAAAACGACTGTTGGATCTGACTCAGTGTTACAGACCTGAGACATGATGATGTGCAGAGGAAAGAGAGGTGGAGAAAGAGCAAAGGAGGAAAAGAGAGCGAGCCAAAGAGAAAACATGGAGATTGGTATGTAAATTAAGTCACCTTGACATGAAAACTGGCAATTGGACTTAAATTTCCAGACAGAGAAGGACAAATAATCATTCACACATGCACACACACACACTCACGCACACACACACACGCACACACACACACACACACACACACACACACACACGTGCACACTTCAGTGAATCGATGTGCCTCAATATCTCTTTCTGAGAAAAACACCTGGAGGGCTTTAATGAAAAGCTGAACTTAGCACAGATGGATTTACCTACAGTACATTTATAGACATTTCACATCATAGACTCATCTATAGCATACTGTGTTATGTATACACTGCAGGCAGAGGTTGTTAGGACAGTGACACATTTTTGTTGTGTCAGCTTTAGCCCATTAAATTAGAACACTGACTTTGAAGTTAACAATGACAGTGAAAAGTACAGACTAACAACTTTGACAACAGTGTGGTCATTACAGAATATATAATCATCAGTGCTTCTAAATAGCTGACTGTAATCAATATGATAAAACTTGTCCTGAATCCAATAACCCAATCTGATTAATCACAGACATTATGATCATAATTACATATAAATGTATCATTAATATATCCAAAAAATCTCTATCAGTATGTGAACTACATGATCTATATCATATAGTACAGCATCATTATGTTGTCTAGCAACCATCTATCAGTTTTATAGAATGACCCATTTGTAGCCTTTTTGCACCTATAACACATTTATAAAAGCACTGCCTCGTTTGAATTTCCTGTCAGTAACATCTAATTTGGATCTACAAAACTCATGTTATGCATGACATCTCATCATGTTGCCTAGGATACACCTAACAACGGAGCAAGTGATTCATAAACATATATGGAAATACAGTATGTAATGCAAAAACAGATTTTGTGCAATTCTAAATGACTTGAAAGTCAATTTTTGAAATGATCACCTTTATTCTTCAACACAGCCTGAACTCTCTGAGGCAGCTTTCTTTTAATTTATTCAAATAGTCTTCATTAACAGTTTTTCTTGGAAGGATGGAAAAAATAAAGAGATGAGGGGTGGCTCAAGACCTTTGCACCATACTGTACTAGTACAGCATATGCCATTTATGTGTCTGCTTTTGCTTAACTTAAAAAAAAAGAAAGAGGGAATACAAAAAGACATAGCCTTGGCATGACATATCAGCTGGTGGTGCACAGTACTCCACATCAGTGCCTTCATAACCTTACGAGTAGTAACTTTTCACAAGATACGAACAGCTCCATTAACAACTATTTCATGTATTACGCATGTTATTCAAATACCGATGATTCATAATAGTCATTGCAGGACACATCACACTGTAGGGTGAAAACCTTAGATGTTAAAGAAAGAAACCAAACAATTCCCTTTCAGCAGATCAGATAAATAATCCACATGAACAACTAAACTGTGTCATAAGTGGTGGTTAGATATCACTGAGGCATGTTTTAGCATATATTTGAAAAAAAAATGCATGTACTTAAATTTTATTTATTTATTTATTTTTTGCTATCAGTCAAAACTTTAGCTAAAAAAAATCTTATCTGTTCTCTAAATATAGATTTAGAGTAAAGCAAACCATAAATCTAACCGTATATATATATATATATCCTGTTGTTGAAAATGTTAGAGATGTTGCTTCAAGTATGTAGTCGCATGGTTATGTAATTTTTTTAATCCATTTTTTAATCCATCCCCGGTAAAGCCAGAGTGGCTTATTATAATAATAGAGTTGATTCAGATGTCTCTAGATAAATTAGGGTTTACAGCATACACTGAAGCTACTATTTGAAATCTAAAAGGGGTGAAGAAAAGACTCCTCTTTGCCTGCAGGGAGTTTTAGGGAAGAATGTTTGGGTCATATGTGCTACAGTGTGTGACTCTAAAGCTTACTCCTTTACAAAAAGACAATTGATTTCAGCTCAGAGGCAAATCTCTTGCAGTGTTCTGATTAGGGTATCTGAGAAGTTCAAAATCCCCTCAGCTCAACACAAGCAGAGTGAGAAACACAGCTGGGGGCTCTTTGTTGTTACAACTGAATTATTGTACAGAATAATAGCATTCTATAAATTTCAAACACAGCATGTGCAGTTGTGGTCAGTTGTTTACATACAGTACATTCATTGTGGCCATTAATGTCATGGTAATTTTGTGCTGATTCCTTTGAACTGTTATTTTTCCAGGGTGCAATGATTGTGCAGCGTACATCTTTAATGAAAACATAGTATACATACAGGTTCAAATATAGACATATACTCACTTAAATCTTTTAATAAGTGTTGCTGAAGGTTCTACAATGTCTTTTAACTTGACAATGATTACAATCTCATTAGTGATCATGATTGACTACAACTGGTATTTTCTCTTTGCCAGCATAAAAAGGATTTGTTTGGCAGCACTCAGAATAATAGGAATGTCCAAGGAACTCAGTGAAGAGCTAAGAAGGAGATTGTAGATTTATATAAGTTGGGAAGGTCTCTTGGGGCCATTTCTAAACAACTGCACATTCCAAGATCCTCAGTTCAAACAATTGTGCATAAGTTCAACTTATTCAGATGTCACCACTTTGCCAAGGTCTGCAAGGAGACCCAAACTGTCATCATCAGATGAGAAGAAATTGGTTAGGGTGTTCAGGAACAACCCAGGAACCACCAAGGCTCATGCCTGCCAT
This sequence comes from Bujurquina vittata, assembly GCA_015106715.1. Taxonomy (NCBI): domain Eukaryota; kingdom Metazoa; phylum Chordata; class Actinopteri; order Cichliformes; family Cichlidae; genus Bujurquina; species Bujurquina vittata. The sequence continues at coordinate 49,724 of VUQK01015224.1, forward strand.
GAAGTGGAAACTGCTGGAACACCAGCTTCACTCTCTCTGTTTCCCAACTGTCAGGTGGTGGTAGCGTCATAATCTGGGGCTGTTTTTGCTGGTACTGGTACGTTCAACTTCACCTCAAGTCAACAGCTAGATGGTTGAAACTTGGATGCATCTGAGTGTTTCAACAGGACACTGACCCCAAACACACATCAGAACCTTTTTTGGAATGGATAAAGCAGGTTAACATTAAGCTCATGGAATGGCTTTCCCAGAGCCCCGAACTCAACCCCATTAGAAATTTGTGGACTATGACTTAAAAGCCAGGTCTGTGCCACAAAACCAACAAATTTAAATGAAATCGACCAATCCTGATAAGAAGAGTGGCCAAATATGAAGCCAGAAACACGCCAGAAGCTCGTTGATGACTATCAGAAGCATCTGGTCGAGGCACAACTTGCTAAGGGACATTTAACTAAATATTAGTGGGGGTCTATGTATACATTTGAGCTTATATGTATTCTTTTGATCCTGTATGAATTAGAAAAAATCCCAAATAAATTTAAATTTGTGCACCCAATTCTTGCTTTTTTAAAGTCATTCAAGATGTATGCTGTACAATCGTTGCATCCTGGGAAAAGAACAGTTCAAAGAATTCATTAAAAGCTCCAAATCACCATGAAATTCATCGCCATGAGGAGTGTCATGCAAGCTTCTGACCACAACTGTAAATAAGAGCAAATACTTGTTTGAAGAAATTATTAATAATTCAAGGTAATATTAACTAATAGTGAAACAGCACTCAGAAGTGTTTGTGCAAACCTGTGACTACATACAGCAATGAAAAGCAGGTTTAGGTCGGGGGGTCATTGCACACAAAAACACTCCCCCGGTCACACTCAATGTATCCTGCCTCTTTGGGTCTTTATGAGGCCTTTATTAAAATGTGTCTGAAATGAAGAACTGCAATGAGGCGTTTACTGAGGGATGTTCTCCGCTGTAAAGGTTAATAAGTTACTGCCACATGATTATGTATCTCGTTTAATGAAAAGTCTCTATGTAATAACCCACTGAAGTGCGACTGTGCATGTAGGAGATTTTTTTTTTCCCCCTCGTGGCTGTATTTAGTTGCATCTTTGAGTGTGTACAAATTTATATGCAAAACTTTAGGCACCAACTGCAGAATTCAGTATTTGATTTTTAAGTGAAACAAGTACATGTAATTCCTCCAGTAAGCACACAAATGCTGCTCCATTTTTTTCTGTGATAATGCGGTCAATGAAAACTTATGTTTAATGCTTACAGAACTTGTTTCCAAAAGCGACTCACTCTAGCTTTTCCAAATGTTACTCTTTGAGACGAGGGTGCATGCAGATTTATAGTTCGCTGGACTCCTTCTCACTCCACACTCATACAAAGACAGCTCTATAAGATTCGTGTCATTTCATTTTTTGAGATGTTTTAAGATTTAAGATAGATTTGCTCATTAAATGAGACAGTGTGATTTGATTTAACATGAAAAATGATAGATTATGTCGCATTTGAGGATTTTGAAATATATGCCCTGCCACTTATTCTTAAGTGCGAAGATCAATATATGCTGACTTATTGAACATATCAAGATTTCTGATCAAATTGTTCCTGTTCTAGAATAAATTTAGATATTATTAGCTAAATATCTAAACTCAATAATTTCAGGTACATTTGTATTTATTTGTCATACAGCTTAGATTTATTCTAAATAAACTTATTTTGCTTCTGCCTATAATAATCATATTCTAACTGTGGCTATATAAGCATGTAAAAGTCTTTTGCCACTCCTCATTTCTTTGTATTTTGCTAGGAAATGAGAAATAAGTGTTGAGATTAAATGAAACATAATGCAAAAACATATTTTGTACAATTCTAACAAGCGTGAGAGTCAATATTTTGTATTACCACCCTTATTGTTCAACACAGCTTGAACTCTCTGAGGCAGCTTTAAGGACATTCAAAACTCTTCCTTGGAAGTTGTTTGCCTTTTGTTCTGCTCCATTCTATTGTGTGTTTGCCTATTCAGGTATGCCTTTACCACATTGGCAGTGTATCTGAAATCATTGTCACATAGAAAACTGAAGCTGTTACCAATCAGATGTTTTCCAGATGGTATTGTATGGTGGATCAAAATCTGACGGTACGCTTCTGTGTTCGTAATTTCATCAGTTTTGACAAGCTCTCCAACATCACTGGCTGAAAAGCAGCCCCAAAACATAACAGAACCCCCATGGTGTTGTACAGATGGCTGCAGACACTCACTGCTGTACCTCTCTCCTGTCCACCTCTATACAGTACATAAAGATGAGGATGTGAACCAAAAATTTCACGTTTGGATTTATCACTCCATCAGAGCTGTTACCAATGATTTTGAGTCCAGCTCTTGTGTAATTTGGCACACCTCAGTTTTTTCCCCTCTGTTTTCCTCATAAATGGCTTCTTCACAGCCACCCTTCAACTGAGACCATTTCTGATGAGGCCTCAGTGAACAGTAGATGGATCAACTGAAGTGCCAGAGAAATCTCTCATGTCCTGTCTCAGGTCTTTGCTGGAAATGTTCTTATTTCTTAAGGGCATGTCTTTTAGATACTGTTCATTTGATGATCTTTAGACCTGACACTTCTTCGTTTGTCCTCCACTTGTCCAGTTTTCTCAGTTTTTTAAGGACAAACTACACACAGTGCCAAGACATGCCCAATGTTTGGTTAATAGCTCAATCAGAATCCCCTTGTTGGCACAGAAACATTATTTTATGCCAGTCAAATTGTGTTATCTTTGGCACATTTTGTAGATTTAGCTAAAGAAATGGGAACAAATAAAATAAATTCTTTGCTAAGTTGTTATGTTTAGACACAAAAGTGATTCATCCCTTATATTAGGCACCTTTTTCTTATACTTGAATAATCACAGGTCAGTGTTAAGTGTTTTAACAAAAAACAAACAAAGAAAAAAAGCATTCCTTTGAAAATGGACAGGTACAAGAGCTGGGCTGAAAATGGGTAAAAAAAAAAGAAGAAGCAGCCAACGTCCAAAGAAAAACTTCAAGAAGCTTAGGGAACATGAAAATCTGTCTCCTTGGAAGAAAAATATAAAAAAATGAGGGTGGCTCAAGACTTCTGCACAGCACTGTACATCATCCTGACTCACTGAGTCATTTGACAGCGACAGCTACTGAAACAGAGAGTGTGTGGCTGTGGCTGCTTATTTGCAAAACTGATTTGCATCTGTCTTTGCTTCTGTTCTTACATTAAAACAACCCGTGTTCTCCATCCACAAAGGTAGGTATGGACTTTGTTTTATATTTAATAATGCATTCATGTATTTATTTTGACATTCTATGGTAAATATTTTTGTTTACATTTAATTGCCACCACATTATATGTAAAAGAGCAAAACAGCCTGCCAATTCCTCTTTTCTTCTTCAGTAGGTACGCTGTTATTTGATTATTATGTGTATTATTATATTATCAAGTAGGAGGAGCACTATCATGAACAAGACGTCTGGGAAATGAAATGACTACAACATGCTTATATGTATCACAATACCAAAACTTCTACCAATATAGCTCTTATGGTTGTAATTGTGATGCTACATTTTCACTCTTCACCTCTGTGGTGGAGATTTGTGGAAATGATAAGTTGCACAAATTTATGACAATTTGCCACACATATATTCATCCACATAATTTTAACCTCATTAAAAGAGGCAGTAGTTCATTCTGATCAGTTCATTTGATTGACTCCTCATTTTATCAGTTCTCTTAAATAGGGGTAGAAATACTGAATTAGGTTGCCTCTTAGAATAGACTTCCCTCAAACCTACCGTAAGACACAGGAGTAGAGGCCCACGTCTTGAAGGTCAGCAGGTCTGAACCAGATTGCGTCCTCCTCCTTGCTCATGCGCACACCATCAAAAGAGATGGGCTCTTCAAAGTCACTGTGGCCAAGGCCAGAGCTGCGGTACCACATGAGGCTGAGGCCCACACTCTGTGCCTGGCTGTAGTTGGCCCGGATGTAACCATAGAACAGTGCGCACTTCAGCCGTACCGGCTCACCCTGAAGCACCCGGTACTTCAGGTAGTCCACTGACCAGTCTGTACAGCCATCCACTAGAGAGAAGCACAAAGAGAAGGAGCAAGACATGCATCATTACCAAAGTGCATATATAAAATTAGTCATAAAATGATAAATTATGCATTAGCATTAGTACTGCGATCGCAGTATGTAGAATATTCAAAGAAATGTTATGTAACAACAAAGCAATACATCAGTATTTTGCATTCTCACATTGCGTTAGGACAGGAAGGAAGATTACTGGGTCATAAACAATAATGCCCTTCGTTTATTTGGAAACACTACCTCAAATAGCTGTAATGAGATATTAAGCTATGTCTACAGTATGCAAGTATACCATTGTTTCATTGTGTGTACTGAATATATATTAATGTAGCTGAAATCGTTTTGTTTTTTGTTCCAGTGTGTGTGTGTGTGTGTGTGTGTGTGTTTGTTTGTTTGAAGATTGCAATTAAAGTGTAATGCCTGTGCTAGACAACTCTTCCTCCTCACTTGCTATGTTGATATTGCTCATCCAGGGCATATGTGCTACACCGGCTTCTGCAAAGGCAGCTTAGACTCTCTCATGCAATAACCAAACGCACAACCACTGTGACATTTGGAATTAACCATAAAATAACTTCATAAAAGATGTCAGGCACCTGCTGTGGATGCTGCGGATGCACCACAGCTACAGTGCAAGGGAGTGCAAGGCTAGCTCATTGTCTGGGAATAAGCCCTTCAAGCAACTTGTCCAATAGTTCTATAGCTCAGCTATTGTGATTTTTTTACATGCTTCTGACTAGGTTTGTGTATGTACTGCAGTTGACAAGAATACTGTTTTAAAAATTAAACCTACATGTAACATGATCCTGGAAAGGATAAGTGGGAAAAAATGGATGGATGGATAAAAATGATATCGTATAGCCTTATCTATAAAATGTTTAATGCAGCTCCAAAGCTGCAATTTTCAAGGTACAGGGGAAAAAAGACAAAAAAAACCCAAAACGGCAGCCAGAGGGTAAAGTGGCTGAAAAGACATTTGACAAAATCCAAGAAACTGGCACAGCCTACCAGGCATACTGGTCTGTTCTACTTCTGGAAAGCAGATCTGACTTAGTTCCCAAGCTACTGGATTTTAACCTATGGCCAGCTATCAGTCTCTGACTAATTAGGTAACATTTGTTTATCCAGCAGGTGTATATTTGGGAGCATGTGTGTGCATGTGTAACTAGAGAGACTGCGAGAAAGAGACAGAGAGAAGTGGTGATGGTGTGGTGAGATAAAGTAATAAGAACCCTGCTGCGTGCCAGTCTGTGAGTGATACGGAGCCTCACAGGGACAGCTATGCTTGTAATTAATACTCTTAATTACCAGGGATGTGTGTGTGTGTGTGTGTGTGTGTGTGGTTTTTATGAGTGTGCATTCCCTATACGAATGGTTGTCTGCCTAATTATGTCAGTAATTAGCAGTGTGCTTAGCCACAAATGTGTGTGCACCTACATACATTTTGAATGTGAAAGAATTACAAGGTGTGTGTGCACAGACTAATACATGAAACCCTGTCTAATTATCTCTCTGCCCACACGCCCTAATACATGCAAACGGGCTTAACTGTATTCTCATATGTGTTTACCTACATACCTCACAACTTCAGACTTCATTACTTTAACTGTCAAGCATCTTACTGATGAACACTGTTAAAGCCACAGAAAAATCTTTGTGTTAAAAATTCTGATGCTCTATTAGATACTGTGATGAGCCTTTATAATTACAGAGGGAAAAAAAAGAAAAGGATCTAAACCTCAAAGAGAGACTAAGCAACAGACTGGGGTGAATTTGTGCTGAAAGTAGAAGGTAAATCTCCTCCCCTCTCTGAATATCAATCTACTAATCAGCAGGGACAACAGAGGCTTCATTTATCCTTTTCTGCATGCACCTTCTACACCTCTAATGGATATGACCTCTGCATTGCTCTCCCAATATCCATTTCTGCCCTCTGCGCCACAACAAAAACTGTTTACTCTAACAAGCTTGCTTGAATGAAGCAATGAAAAGAAGCACTTTATTCAGAAGCACCATGCCTGTCTTTTCCTTTCACCATGCAGACATGAGCTGTCTGAGAAACAAACTCCACATGCATAAAAGTATGTATATGTAAACACATACACACACAAGAAGACCTTTCATTCCTTACAGACATCCCAATGGGAGTTGTCTAATGCGGTGGCCTTTTGTGGGGGAAACCATATTTACGTCTGAGACTCAAAACGGTTTTATCAACTCAATTAGAGGCTGACATTTCCCACATCCCCACGCTGGGCCGGAAAATCAATGCTTCCCGCTGGAGGAATACTGCAGTCCCCACCTCTCACTCTCTCACACTGACAGCACACACATATCTACACGCACATACAAGAGCTCTCTCTTTTCTTCAGTGCTCCTCTGGGACATCACACATTTGTACTGATTCTGTTCAGCCACTCTTAAACAAGCCCATACTGTAAAGGATCTTTCCGTATGGACACATTCCCACATGGCTGTCAGTCTGAAGAAAGGTGGCCTCTGCTCCTCTGATTCTTACTGCAGTGCCGCGAGCTGCAGCGCGCCTTTACTGGCTAGTGCTACTCTGCTGTTGATGCCCTAGTACTGCTACACCACATGATGTAGAGGGTACAGGTATGGCTGGTGCAAGAAAATAGCAGGGGGGGTCAAGGTATGGGATGTCTGTGTGTGTGTGTGTGTGTGTGTGTGTGTGTGTGTGTGTGTGTGTGTGTGTGTGTGTGTGTGTCTCAAAGAAACCTCATTACATTCTGTGTTGAGGTCCAGACCTGTCCATCTTCATGTGACACTAAAGCAAGGCAATAAATACAGACCCCTGAGCTAGAATAAATTTATTCGCACTCATGCATACACACTCCTGGAGCCACACAAACAAGCAAACACACACTTGAAACCCAACACAACCTCCAAAACATAAAATCACAGATTTGGCTACGTGCAACCTCAGTCATCTCCCACTTTTCTTTCTCCCATTACCAAATTCCTGTGATCCTGTCACAACATAATATTTCTCCAGGGCGCTTCCAGCTTCCATGTTGCTCACTCGCTTTCACGTCACCCTCTGTAATCGAACTCACTTCTCTCATCACTACCTGCACTCTTAATGAAGTGTAATTATCAGATGTTGGGTGGGCGGCAGGGTTCTTGCAGGCCAGGAAGACATTCAATGATCTATATGTGGATAAGGATTCTTAATAACTTTCTGTCTCTCTCATTCTCTTTCTCTCTTTCTCAGTTTACACCCACGCCACATAGATGACTCCATTCCTATTTCCCTATGCCCTTATAACTTGTAGCTTGGCCTGCTTGTTTTTTCCTCCTCCGCTGCCGATTTGGAAATTTGTTTTTACTGATCTCTAGCACCATAAATAATTGCTTCGTTTCTGACTACTTTATGAAATGTATTTCCATATGAATCAGATCATTACCTTACAAAACAAACATTGATTTTAATGACTGCAAAGGGAAAGAGATGACCAACATATAAATTCACCTATATCAAAGGATAAATATGAACTATACTTTCTCTCGATGGCTTTCTGACTGTACAGTGGGTTAAGAGTCATACTGATCGCTTAAAGTAATGGTGCAGAATCTATGTATAATAAAATGGTTCACTATACGAGCTAACAAACATCCATAAGCTTGTTTCAAATGACTTGATTCTACTGTGCTGCACTCATTAGTACTCTAAGTCCTTTATATTCAGATAATGGGATGACTAAATATACAGAGTAGTAAATATAGAGAAAACATTCTCACATTAGTCTTTAAAATGGGCTTAGGTACCAATCACAATGTGTCATTTAGGCTCATTACCTGGCCTAAATTCTCTGTCTCCCCATCTATCCTCCAGATTATTTAATCAAGGAACAATATAGCCAACCACTACCTCAGTCTTAACCCGTGGTGATAGAATCCCAGCTGTCTCTGTAATTCACTGGCTTTGTCTTTTAGCCAACTGTTCCTCTGTGTGTCCCTGCCCGCGCCCTGAATTTGAATGCTTCTTCCAGGCTTTCTGGCCTTGAAATAGAGGTGGGTGAACATTAGATCTCCACATAAATAAAACACAGAATGAGGGACATGCTGTGTTGGAGGGATGACATAAGTGTATCACCCAAGTAATAGCGAGATATTTGTGGCTATTATTGTTCTGCTGTACACCTGCATGAATATGATTGGATGTAACAAGTCAGATAATAGCTGAGAGCTGTGAGTAAGCAATGTTTGTGAAGTATGAATGTAGGAGCTGCTGCCAGTACACTAATGTAGTCAGGGCTCTGCCTCAGTAACACAATTCTTCTTTCATTTTATGTCCAAACCCTATAAAAACAGCTCCTTGTGTCATCTCATAAACAGGACAATGAGATCAAACAGGCATCCACATGTTAACTGTCAGTTCATTCAACTCAGAAAGAAAAAAGTAATTGTGTGAGGCCAGTGAGAGTCCAAGGTCTCTGAACGCTTAGTTTTTAACAATGTGAGGACATTTTTTCAGAACGAGGAAAATGAGCTTCAGCGATCTATCTGTCTTTACTACAAAATATATGCTTTATTTTGCTTTTAGATGATCCCCCACTGGTGAAGTGGGGCCAGCATCTTTTTGATAGCACCTCACATAGCCTCAGTGAGCATTTACACACTCCACACCCCACCCCTATTTCTGCAAATAGTAATACATGGCAAATAATACAACTAAGGCCAGGACATATATGCAAACCCAGTGTGAACATTTTGAAACATCCAGCTGTGCAACCACTAATGTACACAATTCCTATTATTAGCCAACTGTTTTGAAGAAACATCCGTCCATTTCCTTATCCCTCTTCTTCTAAAACGCTACACACACACACACGCACACGCACACGCACACACACGCACACACACACACACACACACACACACACACACACACACACACACACACACACCCAGCATGGACAAATAACATGATATCTGCTTTTTGCTTATCTCTCCCCCTTGCGCTGTGCCACTCTATATTTCTCTGTCTCTAAATCATTCTCTTTCACTAACAGTTTACCATTGTTCATTTATATGCAAATGTGAAGAAATCCTGATAATTTCTCTCTTAAGATGGCGAACGGCATTTGCTCTGAAAAAATTTGAGCATCATTCTTCTTTGAGTAAATCTGCCATCGTACTTGTGTCCTATTGTCTGCAACAAATGAATACAAAAAAAAAAACATATCCATGAAAACACAAGATTAACTTTCCTCCATCCATCCATTGTATTCCGCTTATCCAGGGCCGGGTCACGGAGGCAGGAGCCTAAGCAGGGAAGCCCAGACTTCCCTGTCTCCAGCCACCTCCATCAGCACATCAGGAGGGACCCCAAGGCGTTCCCAGGCCAGCCGAGAGATATAATCTCTCCAGCATGTCATGAGTCTACCCTGGGGCCTCCTCCTAGTGGGACATGCCCGGAACACCTCACCCAAGAGGCGGCCAGGAGGCATCCTAATCAGATGCCCGAGCCACCTCAACTGGCTCCTTTCGATGTGGAGGAGCAGCGGCTCTACTCTGAGCCCCTCTCGGATGGCCGCACTCCTCACCTTAACCCTAAGGGAGAGGCCAGCCACCCTTCGAAGGAAACTCCATTCTGCCGCTTGTATTCGCGATCTTATTTTTTCGGTCACTACCCAAAGCTCATGACCATAGGTGAGGGTAGGAAAATAGATCGACCTGTAAATCGACAGCTTCGCTTTTACGCTCAGCTCTCTCTTCACCATGACAGACCGGTGCAGCGTCCGCATTACTGCAGAAGCAGCCCTGATCCGTCTGTCGATCTCCCGGTCTCTTCTTCCATCACTCGTGAACAAAACTCTAAGATACTTAAACTCCACCACTTGGGGCAAAAACTCGTCCCTGAGCCGAAGAGGGCAGTCCACCCTTTTCCGGCTGAGGACCATGGTCTCAGACTTAGAGGTGCTGTTTCTCATGCCAGCTGCTTCACACTCTGCTGCAAACCATTCCACTGCGAGCTGGAGGCCACCACTTGACAAAGCCAACAGGACTGCATCATCCGCAAAAAGCAGAGACAAGACCCTGAGGCCACCAAGGAAGATCCCGTCCAGCACCTGGCTACGCCTAGAAATTCTGTCCATAAAAATTATGAACAGAATTAGTGACAAAGGGCAGCCCTGACGGAGTTCAACACCCACAGGAAACGAGTCCGACTTATTACCGGCTATACGGACCAAGCTCGTGGCATAGACCTTACCAGGGAGGCTGAGGAGTGTGATCCCCCCCAAAGTTAGAGCCCACCCTCCGGTCTCCCTTCTTAAAGATGGGGACCACCACCCCAGTCTGCAGTCCAGTGGCACTGCCCCAGATCTCCACGCAAGGTTGCAAAGGCGTGTCAACCAAGACAGCCCTACAACATCCAGAGCCTTCAATCTCCTCCACCCCAGGGGCCCTGCCACCAAGGAGTTGTTTAACCACCTCACTGACTTCATCCCCGGTGATGGTCAAGTCATCCCCTTCTGCTTCCACTACAGAAGGGATGTCAGTGGGATTAAGTATTCCTTCCACCGTCTGACTATAGCCTCAGTTAAAGTCATCAGCACGCTACCCGCACTATAAACCGTGTGTGTGGAGCACCGCTTTCTCCTCCTGAGTCACTTGACGGGTTGCCAGAATCGCTTTGATGCCGTCCAAAAGTCTTTTTCCATAGCCTCACCGAACTCTTCCCACACCTGAGTTTTTGCTTTGGCCACTGCCAGAGGTGCGTTCTGCTTGGTCTGCCGATATCTGTCAGCTCCCTCCGGAGTCCCACAGGCTAACCAAGACTCCTTCTTCAGCTTGATGGCACCCTTCACCTCCGGTGACCACCATCTAGTTTGGGGATTACCACCACGACAGGCACTAACCACCTTGCAGCCACAGCTCTGAGCAGCAGCTTCAACAATGGAGGTGCGGAACATGGTCCATTTAGACTCAATGTCCACAGCCTCCCTCAGAATGCTGTTGAAGTTCTGCTGGAGGTGGGAGTTGAAGATCTCGGGGACTGGGGCTTCTGCCAGGTGTTCCCACCGCACCCTCACAACACGTTTAGGTGCACCAGGTCTGTTCACCTGGGGTGTCCTAGTGCCATGTTCACTTATGGACATCCTTATGTTCGAACATGGGATTTGTTATGGACAAACTGTGGTTCGCATTGAAGTCCAATAACAAGACACCATTTGGGTTAAGATCAGGCAGGCCATTCCTCCCAATCACGCCTCTCCAGGTCTCACTGTCATTGCCCAAGTAAGCGTTGAAGTCCCCCAGCAAGACGATCAAGTCACCAGATGCAGCACCCCCCAGCACCCCACCCAGCGACTCCAAAAAGTGCGGGTACTCTGAACTGTCATTCGGCACATAAGTGCAAACAACAGTCAGGACCCATTCCCCAGCCCGAAGGTGCAGGGAAGCAACCCTCTCGTCCACTGGAGAAAACTCCAACGTACAGGCAGCAAACCATGGGATATAAAAATACCCACCCCAGCTCACCGCCTCTCACCAAGGGCAACTCCAGACTGGAACAGAGTCCAGCCCCTCTCTAGGAGACTGGTTCCAGAACCCAGGTCGTGCGTTGAGGTGAGCCCAACTATATCTAGCTGGTATCTCTCAACCTCAAGCACTAGCTCACGCTCCTTCCCCACAGAGAGGTGACGTTCCATGTCCTGATAGCCAGTCTTGATAGCCGAGGATCAGTCCGCCCGGGCCTCTGCCCTTGACCACCGCCCCGACACAGAATTAACTTTAAATAAATAACCACCTCATGTTATATAAGGAGAGATTGGCTATGTAGAAGACGAGAAAGAAAGTGAGAAAAACAAACAAATGATGGGTTGTGATGTGGTGATTGCACAGGTAAACCAAACAAAAGACAATAAAGTCTTTTGGTAAGAAAGTTGTCATCTGAAGAAGCCTAATTCACTTTATCTATATCTACAATTTACTTTATTAACCTGTCATAAAATTATGGATCGGAAGTAATAAAAAGAACTAAAATTCCCTTAAAGTGACTTTTAGTCATTTATCTAGTCGAAATAGAGCAACTGTATGTTGCTTTTTAACCATTTTAAGTCCCAGCTCTCTCTCAGTTTCTTTCTGAGGTTCACGTCCATTATTAATCTCCTGTCTGTTTCTTTAACTTTTATTTACCCACAGTCCACTCTTTAACCTGTATGAAACTGCCACTACAGCTGTAACACTCCCAGAAAAAAACTTATCATCTTCCTGAGCGGCTGCACCAAGAGTCCTCAATTTTCCTGGAAGACTTTGTAACTAGTGGCAAACAGAAGTGGCAAACATAGGCATTATTCTGTAGCTATTAAACTGTGCAGCATTTACAATACATTAAAGCAAAAGAAAAAGAAAAAACTATCCCCACTTTAACTAAAAAAACTTGAAGCTAATCTTGGTGAGGAAGATTGACCACTGACGATAATAATCGTGAGGTTTGAACTGTGGTGTCCAGTTTCCTCAGCCCTTTGTAAATACGACTATAATTTTTGGTTAGGTTCCACATACTGCCTTGCATCTCCAATAACAAATGGATCACACTTAATTAGAGACGAACGCCTTTTTTGCCCGCTCATTTCTTGGTTTTCGGTTTAAGGTCTAAAATTCTGTTACAACTTACTGAGCTCTTATCATTACATTTAGAAAATTGGCCTTTTACTTAACAAAGATTATGAGCACCGTACAACCAAATGGACCAAAATGGCCACCACTGCTACAAACCTTATGCAACCTCATAAGTAACTCTAAAATAATGACCTTTCTTAATGACTACTATTAATACCTGTTATAGCTGTTATCTATTATTCTTTATTGAATTTATCTCTTGAGTGTTTTTTGTATATTGTTACTGTTGTGTCTATTGCGCAGAAAATTCAATACAAATTATCTCAAACATAGCTGATCATCTATAAACTGAAGCCATTACACACATTAATGGACTATAGTGCATGTGTCTTCACATAAGTAGGACAAAATAGAACGCTGCATGTGAAATACACTGGCTGTATTTTTCTCTGCAGCTCCTTTCATTATTTTCTTTCCTTCGTTGTAATATTTTTAGTCCTTGCTCTGTAAAATGTGATGTAATGCACAAGTGCTGTGTTAAACTACTGAAGCTGCACCACAGAACCACAGAAAGGATATATGGAAAATAGTGAAATTAAGTAAATCTAATTTATAGCGGTAGATGTTTGCATTTGCATATATATTGGCAGAGTAATTTCAAAGGCGACATGGATTTCTGAGAGATAAAACAAAAATAAGACCTAAAACTGACGCAAAGCCTCAAAAACGAGATTTAACCTCACAGAATCAGTTCCTAAAGAAAATATATGTGTGGATAAAATAACGTCAGTAAGGTAGAACCCAAAAGTCAACACGCAGACAGTGTGCAGTAATTGAGTAGTGTTTTTTGGATGAATCACAGAAACTTTCAAGTTTGCCTGAAGGAGAGCCCTGTTTCTATTGTTCACACAGAAACCAGGGTGGGTTTGTTGCCCTTGACCAAGTTCAGCACAGCTTACTCAGATCCTTTTAATAACTCTCCAATTGACTTCAAATTAACCAGAACCCTTTATAGAACAGAAATTTCCCCTGTTGTGTGCAAAAGGGTGTCACTGAAACATTAGCTTTTTGACTTTCCTCTCTCTCTCTCCCGTGCTCGCTTTCCCTCGCTCATCCTTTCTTCCTTTCTCTTGATGATAAAGGGGCTCTTTTTAAGGAGAACAGAAAGCTTGTCAGGATTTGGCCAGCTGGAGAAAGTCATTTGAGGCCCAAATTGATGTGGCCGAGACTCTCAATAGTATCTCTCCAATAGTGGGGGCAGGATAGAGGGAGATGTGGTGGCCGGGACATTGTTCCTCGTAAATGGCTCTTTATTTCATAGGCGAACTTGGGAAATGAGCAGCACCGCTCACGCTTTCTGCTGGGGTGGACGGCCATGCGTAAAATGGAACACTAAGAAACAGGAGCCCCTAATATCTTAACAACTAAAAAGTCTGCGGCTCTCCTACATCATGTGCAGTTTTACTGGCAATGAGAACACATGCAAATAAAGTCCTTATAAGATATAAAGTCAAGGCTATGTGTGAACACCATCCATCATGCTGACAGGGTGCGGGCAGACTACATGGACATGAATCCATACACAGGCTGACTGAGCCAGGTCCTTTGGACCATAACTAGGAAAAAAAAGTCCAAGCAAGGAAAGCACTTCAAATAACACAATCCTCAAATGCAAAGCTTGTGTGCAGACGTGCATTTTTTCTCCTGTGTGGAAGTCTTTGTGTTTGTCTATGCAGGTGTCAGTCTGCAGTGTTGTATTAAAATGCCAGTTATTTCTCCCCTCTCTGTCTCGCTGTGTGTGTGTGTGTGTGTGTGTGTGTGTCTGTGTGTGCCACTGCTCTCCATTGTGCAGCTGTGATCCATTGCTTTGAAGTAA
>VUQK01015224.1:70183-84529 GCA_015106715.1 Bujurquina vittata
TCATTACTGAACAAAATAATCATTATTATCATTTTGGCCCTAATTGTGCCAGTGAAGTTTCTTAAGCTACTGTAAATATGAACATTTAAAATATGTACAGCAAAATAGAAGAGCGTGCCATTTCACTCCAGCTGAACTTATTATACTGTATTAACTTTAAGTTTATAAGAAAGTAACAAACTTAGCAGTCATATGTTACCCTGCCCTCAGTTTTATTTGCATGCACTCATCTGTGCCCACAGCACAGGAACCCACGCTGAGAAATAGTATCTGGTGCTCTCTCAGGCATGTACTTTATGGACTATTTTCATATTTAAGCATACTGTGAGTAAAGGCTCCTCTAGTGCACAGTAGGTGTTGTGGAAATAAATATTTTATACTAGAATCTAATTGCATTTTGTGGCCTTGAGCACCCTACAAGACAATCTGCAGCACTGGTCTAATGGCTATCCTCTGTACTGTCTGCTGGGGGACAACCGACACACATGCACACTTTTTATGATCTGGTTTGTGGACACAGATTTGTGAAGTTTGTACACATCTGTGTTTAATGTATGTACACTGGGAACTACAGAAGATACAATATGTACTGAAGTATGCAAGTCTATATAAAATATTAAAGGAAGAAGGAACATAATAAATCTATGGCAGAATCTGTGATGCACACTGTCATGTCACAGAGGACTCTGTGTGCCCTTTCTGTTTCTGCCCATTGACCGCAAAGTCCTTTTAAATCCCACATGAGGGGCTTTTAAGGGTAAGCGTATGCAAGAGAACACACTGACGTGCAAAAATTAGCTTAAATAAGCTCTGAACATGACACAAAATGAGATTACAGCATTTGTGCATTAGTAAGGGATATCTCTATATCCCAAAAATATCAACCATTTAGCTTGAGGAACTACAAAGAGATCAAAAATATAGAGATATCTAAATCCCGATTGGGCTACAGGCCACAGAGTTAAGCATTGTACTCAAATGATGGCTTTATTGACGATCGGCGGTGCCAGAAATATCTAATCGGAGAGGAAGGCTAAATCGATATCAGCGCAGGATCCAGCACCTACCACTCAGATGAGGGTTTAGCACTCAAACAGGAGTCCACTAGGTCAAGTACCAGACAAATCCCAATAAGGGAATCAACATAATCATCAGGGTACAGGCTGGCCTTAGCTTTGTTTCCTGTCTTTTAGTGTGGGCTGATGGATAGTATACAAAGATGATGCTGGACCAGCATCCCTCTATGCACACAGAGAGCAAAAAAGCAGATGGTCACGTAGTTCTAAAAGTTGGCTGTTAAAACAAAAGAACTCAAAATACTTAAAAAAATGCAGCTTTGTGCATCCCTGCCTACTGCAGGGCTGCAGAGGTTCACAGAAATCTCTTTAGGATTAACCAGTGCGGCTGTGTGTATTGGTGATGCACAGTCACAGGGTGAAGCTCAGAAGCCCGATGTGGTTTTCTGCTGGCACACAGCCAGAATTTACATATGAATAAATATGAGGGAAAATCAAATAAATAAAAGGACAGCAGGGAAAAATAATCCTGTTAAAGATCAAACAGCAGGCTCCCTTTCCCCTCCTCCTGCCATTCTCTCCTGCCTTGATTTTTCTCCAATTTATACCTATATTCCTCAGGTCATCTACGCTTCCACCGCGCCCTCTTTTTCCTCACCTTCCTCACCCATTTTCGCAGCAACTACACCTTAACTCAGTATATAAATTTCAGGTTCCCGTCATCTTCTTTTTCTCCATCCTTTTTTCCCCATCCTCCATCTCCTTTTCGATTTCATGGCCAGTCATATCTTTAATCTTGCCCCCCCCCGTCCAATGCTCCCTTGCTGGCTTCGCTCTCTCCCTCTCCGTCTGCCTCACTCCCTCCAGTGCAGAACTAAATGGAGATTAATGAAGGGAGGAAGATGTGTCTGTCATCCAGACAGTCTGATGCAGCCACCACAGCAAGTAAAGTACTGGATCTATTCAAAACACACTAGGCATAGCTCTAATACTGCTCCAGCTGAGAAGAACGACAGATTAGCATGCCGCTTCTATTTAGATAATTTGTAAATACTAACCATACCACTGAAGCATGCATTCCTTTCTATAGTGATATAAAGTATTTAGAGTGTGGGTTTTCTTGCCCTTCTCTCTCATTTTTATCCTATCATTAAAGGATATTCAAAGCACATCCCAGCATCTCATTTCCTCCCCAAGTTTAAATCCTGACAACTGATGGCCACTCGCTGCTCACACGCCAGTCAAACTGCTTCGATAAGCCCCGCAGGAAATTGACTCGTATTTTAGAGCTACATCTCCCGTATCATATCCTTCTACCACCCATCACGCCCTTGGTTAGAGGTCAAGCAGCTTTCACTAATCTCACATGCAAATTTGTGCATGTTACAGTGTGAACATGATTGTGATATATGAACCATGTCTATAATTCACGGTCCATTACCAATGACAAGTCACACTTACGTCCGAACACAGCTTCATACTGATATTAAGTTAGTGCTGGGCTAAAGCATAAAAGTAGTTTTAAAAGAATAAGCTGTCATTTGAATACAGAGCATCCGTGTTACTCTGTGTGCACATTTCTCATTCCATCCATGATACATTGAGAAATGGAAGTGCGGAAGCTTGCGGCACACGGTGTGAACTATTTACCACAAATAGCAATAAAATGCTCTGGTTGTCTTCTTAAATATCGAAACCTTTCCCCTTTAATATTCCCTTGATATCACTATGATTTTGTATTAAAATGATGCAAGACCGTGAGTGTATGTTTGTGTGTATGTTTGTCAGTGCAGGGAGCTCCGCTCATCTCTAAACACTAGATAAACAGATTCGATTAAAAGCAAACATTCTGATTAGGATGATGTATTAGATCAAGGTTACAAGCATCCTAACCCATCGATAAAAAAGGCCTGCGTATGCCACAATTTAACACTACAGTCAGATGCTTATACCCACACACTTATGTGCTCATCAAGGCTCACATAGACTGTGCGGATTAGCTGCCGTTTATGTGCATTATATATTCATCTATCTATTGTGTTCCTTCTCTCAGCCTGGCTGGATATTGCTTTCAAAGCGCAGACATTTCCTCAAGTTTTTCTATGGCACTGTGCACAGCAGCCAGGGGAGCACAGCATGGGAGGACAGGGCTCATGTGACTCTACTATTGGTGAGAAAGAGGCTGAAAACTAACAGGCTGGCATACACAATTGGGACTGCAGTTAAGTCGACTGGAAGACTCCTGCGAGGCCATTGCAGATATGGTTGAAGGAACTGCATTAAATGAGAGCATCTGCCCAGTTAAAATTGATTCCAATTTCTGCTTCCGTTTTTCAGATCACAACAAAAGCAGTCCTCTGCTGGGTGGACTGAAATGACCTGAAATCAAAGAGAAAAAAATTATTGAACAGCTCAACTAAGCTTAGATACTGACCTAAAAAAAAAAAAGCCACAGGACAGTTAATGCTTCAAGGCAGGAGATGGCTGCAATTGTCCTTCTAACCTTCTATCTGTAATTAAAAAAACAGCTCTGACATTCATGAGCATTTGAACAGCTGGTTTTGACCTTCCTTTACTGCCCACATTATTAAAAATGACAAACAATGAATATTTCACCTCTGAAAGCAAAGATCATGGAAGGACGGCGGCTCTATTTTCCACATCAGAACCCTAGCCCCACCACACTTACCCTCACTGATACATGTGAATCTTTCTCTCATCATTTTTTCATAACCCACCTGCTACAGTGCGTCCCTGTCTTCAAAATGCAACAACAAAGTACATCAGTAACCTTGGCATGACTGGTTGTTATGGAGTGATCTCTTCTACCTCATGTTCTACCCAATCAGGCTGCCAGGGGCCACGTTTGCTACTCTGTGACCCTTACAGTGGGACTGCCTAAATCTAAATCACATGCTACAAAATATTCATGAGAGTCTAGATAGGCAACACCCTACAACCAATGTTGCTTGTTTTTCTTTAACTGAGGTAGTTTATGGGCAGAGCAGCATGGTGGCTGTTGCCTCACAGCTAGAGGCTCTGGGTTTGAATCCACCTTGGCCCGGGCCTCTCTGTGTGGAGTTTGCACGCTCTCCCCGTTGTCTGTCTCTCTGTGTTAGCCCTGCGACAGGCTGTCGACCTGTACAGGGTGTACCCTGCCTCTCACCTTATGACAGCTGGGATAGGCTCAGCCCTGAAGAGGATGGGTAGTTTATGGGCATTTTCATAAATAGTACCATATTTTTACTGATTTTTTTACGTTTAAAAACAAAAATCGGCATTTTCTTTAACCCGTAAAACTCTGATAACTATTGTTGATTCTCTAATATATGGAATAATCATTCCTAACAATGGGTTGTAAGACAAAAAAGGCATTAATACCACCAAATCTAACCAAAATTACCTTATTTTGCAGTTAATTTGTGGGTTTGGGGTAAACTGAACATCTGGTACATCAAACTGATATACAGACAGCATGTCCTGTGGGAACGCTCTCTTCCCATTCTGCTTCACTTAAGTATTTACCCTATTTGTTTATTCTCATTGTGCAATTGTAGTGCTCCCTGTCTATCATTTTCTGCATCATAATGCTACGCTATTTTGTCTTTCACTCTGCGTACACTTCTATCTCATTCACATGCTAATATTCTCATTTTAATTCTTTTTGCCCTCCCCTTTACTTGCAGTGTTCACTTTCTCATTCACTGTGTTAATATCGGCATTCTTCTTATTCCCCCCCCACCCCACCCCATCCTCTTTTCTCTCCTCTTCCCCTCCTCTTTTGATCTGTGTGCTGAATTATTCAATCTTACCCGGGCTTTTAATTCTCTTGATTGAGCCAATTACCTTCTGGCTGGATCAATGTGGGGAAGGTAATGATTTAAATGGCTGCCGCATAAAGCCACATAACCACTTCAACTGGTGCAGAGGGGGAAAAGGAGGGAGAGGGGGAAGAGTACATGGAGGAGGAGGATTGAGCAAAGGAAGGTGGTTTAACTGAGGTAGGGAAATGAATATCCTCTCTTTAACACAACCGTGCATGATTCAGCATGTACGTTTAAGTGCTTCATTTTGTGTCCCAGACTCTACCTGCTGTATGCTACAATGTAAAATCATGCAGGGGAGGCAGACTGTGCAAACCCAGTTTCCTTAGGGATTATCTAAAATGTATGGGCTCTGTGGAAACTGGGTCAGTCTGATCCTAAATGGTGCCATCGTAGCAGAAACCCCCTAAGTCGATATCGCCCAGTATCCCCCAGACCTTTCTCTCTCTTGTCATCTTATCTCCAACGTGCACCGCTTGTTTATGTAGCATGTCCAGCCCTATGCACATGCCCACATACTGTACATGTGCACATACAAACACACACATTTCCCCATCATTGAGACTCGTCATCTCCTGTTGAGTGAGCTGTCCCATCCTATTTGGTCTGCCTCCTTCATCCTCCTATCTATTATTGATGTAATGGAGCATTGTATCTAAATGCAGCCCTGCCTGTGACAAGCTCTTCAGCCAGGAGGGAATCAGGGAAGCAGGCCAACAGCGGTGTGCTCCTACTGGGTTTGCTTTCGGGGCAAGTCAGAGAGGAGACAGATGAATGATTGGGCAGGTAGTTATCTTGAGTTTGGACTTGGCCTGACACAGATATCTGCAGTAATCTATGAATGCCACAAGCTGCACTAGGCAATGATCAAGCATAAAGCGATGAGTCCTATTTGCCAATATGTACAGAATTTTAGTTGCGGCCATGCAGTTGGCGTGAATGAAAGCAGAAAATAAGAGGTTGAAAACCAGTCATTACAGTTGTGGAATTCAATTTAAAATCCTTTTATTCAGAGAATTGTTAGTGAACAGGTTTTTTGTATACTGATGAGAAAAAAAGCAAACAAAAAATGACAATTTAAACTAGGCTTTTTCACTATGTATTATTTATTTAATACAGAGACCTGAGATATGTTAAAAATTGTCATTTATCTTTATGTCCATCTATAATACAAGGCTTCAGTTTTTAAATTAAGTTCGGTACTCCTGGTGTTGGCTACATTCCATCACAGTAGCAATTTGTGTGCTTCTTCTATCATCCAAAAGACACCACATTAACAGTACTACTCTAGTGTTACCTCTTGTCTCTACTTCTGATTTGGTAGGAACTCCAACTTGAATCCTTTCCCTGTTTTTGATTGCATACAAGTTAAAGTGCAGCCTCTTTGTGGGCCATTTGAAGTCCACTGTCCATACGAGCCACTTAATTAAAAACAAAGAGACCAGCATTAGATTTGGTTACCACAGCAACTACAATTGATGATGCTGAAGAAGGAGTGGAGGCTCAGGATGAGCCACAGCACAACTGCCTTTCAAAAGTAGTCTCTTCTTCTACCTCTGGTCAACTGGATCTTTTCAGGTATACATTAATTATTTGATCCCCTGCTGAATTTGTAAGTTTACTCGCTTACAAAGGAATGAAGTCTTTGGTAATTTAATTTTAAGGGAGAGAGACAGAACATTAACCAAAAATCCAGAAAAAACACATAAAACACAGTTATAAATGTATTGCATTTTACTGAGTGAAATAAATATTTGATCCCCAAGCAAAACATGACTTAGTAATAGTGGAGAAACCCTTGTTGGCAAGCACAGCCAAAAGGCATTTCTTGTACTTGGTCGCCAGGTTTGCACACATCTCAGGTGGGATTTCAGCCCACTCCTCTTTACGGAAACTGTCTAAATCCTTTAGGGTTCATGTTTCCACCTCTGTGCTTGACTGTGGGGTGGGTGTTCTTTGGGTCACACTCAGCATTTCTCTTCCTCCGAAAATGGCGGGTCAAGCTGAAGCGTGCACTTTCTCCAAAACCTTCTCTAAATCATTTAGATGTTCGCTAGCAAACTTAAGACAGGCCTGTACATGTGCCTTCTTGAGCAGGGGGACCTTGCGGTGCTGCAAGATTTCAGTCCATTACAGTGCAGTGTGTGACCATTGGTGTTCTTGGTGACTGTGGCCCAACTGCCTTCACATCAAAAACAAGCTCCTCCCATATACTTTTGAGCTGATCCACCACCTTTCTCATGATCGTCCTTAAACCATGAGGCAAGAGCTTGCATGGAGCTCCAGACCAAGGATGATTGGTGGTCATTTTATATTTCTTCTATTTCTGAATAATCGCAGAAACAGTTGTAACCTTCTCACCAACGTCTCAGCCTCATCCCTGATGTTCTCTAACAGCTCCTTGGTTTTGCCTATCGTGGCGGAGCGGTCGGAATGGAAGAAATGGATTCTTCTGTGCACAGATGTGCTTTATACACATAAAGAGTTGAGATCAGGAGTATCTGTAATTGATTGATTGTAATCTGTGTAACACAAGGACACACAGCCAATCTGTGGGAGCCAGAATTGTGGCTGGGTTGTAGGTAATCAAATACTTATCTCAATCAATGACATGCAAATCAATTTATAACTTTTATCTAATGTGTTTTTTCTGGAGTTTTTGTTGATATCCTCCCTCACTGTATCTATACTGTATATATATTATTGCAGTAGCCAGTTTATTCCTGCTGTTTTATGTCATACTTGACATAAAAAGTAAACTTTTTAAAAGCTGTGCATTATTAATTTTCATTTACACATTAACTCTGTAATAACAGAAGCATAATAATAATAACCAGCAGAATAATAGAAGCAACTTTACATATTTATGTCTCTTACAGGAAACAGTCAGCCTTTTGAAGGTTCAAATTTGTATTATTACAAAATAATCAAACCAAATGGTAGCAGATAAGTTTGGCAGAAAGCACATTGTTCTACATCAAGTCATAAATAGCTGACAAGGTGTTGTTTTACTATACAGGGCTTAATTGATGATTAACAATAATTTAAATCATTATTTTGTTTTGCTTTTAGAATCCTGCTGGTGTACAACTTATAGTTTTGTTTTATATGCATCTCATTGTGTAGTACAAACTTTTAGATCTAATTTATTCATCTATCTGACAGGGACAGAGGCAGAATTAGCCCAATATGCTAATTTCCATCTGCTGCCCCGTTCAGTTCATAAAACAGCAACCTAAAATAAAATTGTAATAAAGAGATGTGTTCTTGAAATATATTGACTAATGCCTAAATCATTACACTGCACAGCTACAAAAAACATTTTAGCAACATTATAGATACAAGACAAGACCACATATAATAAACCAGTGTAAAACAGACAAAACAAATGTCAAGAAGGCAGAATAAAAGGCCAGTAAGCAGCCAGTACGCTAATGATCATATACAGGCTTGTTAACAAGCCACAGCTGACCAGTAAAAGTGTGATATGTGGTGTCTGTGATTGTGGCGGTGGTGTTTGTTAGCATTTGCCTTGCTTTTCATACCATGTGTAAAATGTTAAAATTTCATAGTGTTCATGTATTGCAGCTGTCGCAAATATCACAAATTACAGCATGTGATATACTACAGATTTGATTTTGACAGGTTTGCTAAATTCTTGAACTTGGTTTTCAAAAACCATAAATTTCGCTAAAATCAACTGATAAAACAACCAAAACAGAGCTGAACAATTCTTGTTCAGGATTGTATAAAGGTGCTGAGTTTACCAAGCGTGGCAATGCTCGGTGAACTTGATGCATGTGCAAGAAAAATGAATTCAGCTAAAAAAAAAGTAAGGAAAGATCCAGTTCTAAAAGAATAAAAATCAGACTGCACCACAGCACACAACTGAAACAGAAATTCTAATGTGTAAAGCACACAGGTTTATTAACTTATGGTAGGAAAAAAATAACCCCACAGAAGCTGTGTTTATTGCCTAGCAACTAAGCAACTTCTCCTTTACCGCAACCATCTCATATGTAATAAGATGACAAACCACTGCAACTCAGAATATTCACTAGGAAGGACGTCAAGGCTTGAATCAAACTATAAGAGGTCAGAGTTAAACTCCCTCCCCTGCTCCACTCTCTCTCTCAGGTGCACCAGGTGGAGTAACTGATGATTGTCCTGCCCTGATTTAAAGGAGGCTGAGAAAAGACTGTCTCTTTCTCTTCCAGACTAAGCAGCTCTCCAGCATCCTAAGGTCGTTGCTTCTTTGTAGGGATTTATTTTCTTTCCTTTTCAGATGGAGGCCCTGGTAGTCTGTTGTGTGTTTGTGTGTGTGTGTGTGTGTGTGTGTGTGTGTGCGTGTGTGTGTGTGTGTTTCCGTAGACAGTATACAAGATGAATGTAGCTATTGAGGTGTCGTCCATCGGTTTCTGAAGTCTTGATCTGAAGGCTCAGGACAACAACAGGGTTCTATGCTGAGGTTTATTATCGGGAGTATTCACTATTACCGCAATTAGGAATCGGGCATGGCTATTAGCATTAGTAAGCTAGCAAGTAGTCTTCTAATCGCACCAGGGTGTGAATCTTCTGGCTAGATCCCTGGACGTGGCCATCTTGGTTAATAAAGCATATTCCAAATACACTACAGCATTCACAGAAGTATGTAAAGGGGAAAAAAGTGCAGAAATTAAAAAAAAAATGCAAAATCAAGATTTGACTATATGAGCACGAACAGAAATGTAGTCCTGTTAAAGATGTTGCATTTAATGAAACACTGACATGTACCATTTTTGTAAATGTGACATTTTTCTGTTATTCCTTCTCTCATACTAAACATTGTTTGTATATATGTTGGTATTAAACCATTTTATGTCACTTTGGTATATAAATGTGACTTCCATTTTCAGTGATTTAATTATCAGCCCTAATCGTAATGTGTCCACTGTTGCACATTTATTAATATTTATACTGTATGTCCTTAGAATTGATGGTGGGACCAATAAAATATAGTAAATCCCCTTCATTTTTGTGTTTACCTTTGAAAAGAAAAATGGACACAATAGATCAATGGTCTAGAAGGAAATTTAAATTAACATCTTCATGAGTCTATAACCTAACAATACCTTTTCTTCTTACATCGGCACAAATGCAATTGTTTACTTTCATTAATTCAGAATTCTGCTCTTTGCATAATCATGTTTCGTCTCCCACCCAATCACCCATTTTCTGTCCATTCTGCACCTTCAGGCTGTTCATTCTTTTAGCTCTTTTTCTCTCTATTCAGCATCCAATAATCCTTGACTCACACCTCCCCACTTTCCTGACTCCTAGTTTTGCATTTTACCCCACCTTACAGCTTTCTCCTCGCTTGCTGTCTGCTCCTGCCTCTCGCCCTCAGATGGAATAATCCCTGTCATATTGTCACATTACAGGAGTTCAGATGCTAATAGCTGCACTGCTAATCCAGCTGCCGGCGAGTCTGGACCAGTGCCCAAATGCGCTCTGCCCTGCTCTGCAACAGCTGTGCCTTGCTCAGTCATGCCAATGATGTGCTGGGAATCCCAGACATACACACACACAGACATCATAGGCTGGTTGTTGGGAGGGCTGCGTGTTAAAGTGACCCTTAAAGAAAGGAAAGGGGACCTTGAGACTCCAATAAAAGCTATTTGCTGGACAAGAGGCAGCTGCATGGGGGGGAAAGAGTATAGGAGTCCAAGATCCCAGGCTACAAGCAGCAGTGCCTTTTGGAAAGTCCTCTTTGGATAGAATATTTGGAAACTTTTCATCATGCCCTAAAACAACATTCAGTTATTTTAACAAAGAAGAGTGTGAATGTGATTGAAAGTCGGGATTCACCAGAGAGACGCTGATACAACAAAACCTAATGAGTTGTGGATGTGAATGAGCCTTGGCAGGCAATTATGGTCATTACTGTCTCTTACAATCTTTCAGAAATAGAAATTTACCATTCTATGGGAAGCAGGGAACGCTCTTAAGCTCCAGAATATTTGCCGTTTGTTGTGAAGTTGCGCCAACAGCTCTCCTATTCATTAGAGGGGGGGAAATTGGTTTGCCTATAATCTAAGTATAACAGTACTTATCAAAAATTTAAAGTAAATTAAAACCTCCTCCTTTTCAATAAAACATCTGCCCAAAAGCACCATCCCATTAGTCAAAAGCAGGCATGCAGCTACTTCAAAATAATTCTGCTAATTTGGCTGAAACCTCTGGGTTCAATTATTGATGAATGAAACTCACAAGAGCAGGGGATGGAGTGGGACACCGAAGTGGAATGATCAGAGATACGAGAGCTCTTTTGAAAAGGGTGACGCGTACCTGTGTAGAGGTATTGTCCTTCACCCTCTCACTTCCAATATTTCACATCACTTTCCCACCTATTCCCTCTAATCCACAGACAATAATGACAAGTTTTATGGGGCTGATAAGTGTTTTCTCCGATTCCAACAAGTGTATTTGTGCATTAGAAGTACTTTAGCTGTATGATGGATGGCAACAGCGGGCAAAGGTCCTGTTAATAGACGAGTATATTGCATCAAAATCAACTCCGAATCACATTGAGCTACAATATAGGCTGAACTGCTCTGCTAATTTGATTGGTGTGTTTTGGGGGCAAAGGCAAATCTAAAACAGGGACGGACAAATTAAATTCTGAAACTGAAACAGAATTGTTAGAAATGATTAGCAATAAAACAGGATGCAGAGCCTTGCAATCTCTAATTTTAAGACTGTCAGGAGAATAGATAGCAGCTCTTCTCAGCTTCAGTTCATCTCAATCGTGCAGCGTTTAAAGAGGAAGACCTTCAAACAGAGCAAAGTGGTAAGAGTGGATTCAACGCTTTCTGGAAATCTAGCAGAAGAGTTCAGCATCAATTTTCCTAATGTTATTCCCTCATTTGATTTTGATGATGGTGGATAGATGTACCCATCATGCTGATCCATAATCTCCCATAGGTGTTCAAATGGCTTGAGACCAGGTGACAGCAAAGGCCATAGCACGTCATCACATTCTTTTCATACTCATCAAACCATTCAATGACCCGTCATGCCTTTTGGATGGGGGCATTGTGATCCTGGGGGGGAGACCACTAGAAAGGTTTCATCATAGGATAAAGGTTACCATTCAGAACAACTTTGTATGGATTAACACATCCCTCTAAGTGAAAACCCTGTAGAGCTACCTTTTTCATTACAATAACAATTCTTATGTACGTCACTGTGCAGCAGCATATATGCACATTACAAGGAGACAGAAGTAAATGAGCTGTTTCACTCAGCCTTCCCTCCTTTTTAACATTTTTTTCCAAGGTTCACTCTGGACGACTGAGAGGGCCCTGAGCTCACGGGTGATCGGTTCACCCAGCACACAACATTACTGAGGGAAAGGAAGATTTTAAATAGAAAATTCCTGAGAAAATTGTGATAAAAAGAAACTGAGGAAGAAAAGGGGGGAAATAGAGTTCTTTCCTGTTATTGTTGAGTCTTTATTTCTGGTTTGAAGAGAGGGTCTCAAGGTCGCAGTGGTTGAAAATGTGCACTTAGAGGTTTAAAAGAGAGAAAAGAGTGATTGGCTGAGATTGGCAAAGGATAATAGGTGAGGATTGAGGAAGCCCCTGAGGCTAATCTATCATTAGCATTCTAAAGGAACTACTGGGACTTGGACACAAATGCACAAAACACAACATTTGCCTGACTGACACATTTATACATTTTAGAGAGAGAAAAGAACAACAGCGCACTTGAAAGTGAACATACATGATGCTTCAACACTGTCTAAGCCAGGGTTATCGAATTTTTCTCATCAGAAGCAGAATAAAAATAATGCCCTTCAGTTTTTTAATCCATCATTAACCAGTTTAGTAAAAAGAAGGCCATCAGCATCTTGTTCATTTTCCTTATAAAAATCACTTTCACATTCATCTTTGTTTTAACTTTTTCAAATACGCTGAAATTTAATAGTAACTGATTCATATTGGGCGTTGTCATTTTAAACCATTTTTATATACAACCTTAAATAAAAGTGTTCTAAAGGTGTGCAAGTTGGTAAAAAAAAAGAAAAGTCTGCAACGTTGAGTAAAAATGGACATCTATACAAGCCCAAGCTCTAAACAATCATCAATGGAGATTTAAACAGAAAAAAGTGCTGGGCAGAAAATTAAGAAACACACACACACACACAGACACACCTACACACACACACACACACACGCACACACACACACACAGACACACACACACACACACACTGAGTTTTATATCACTAGTCCATTGTATAGTAAACACAATAAGATCAGTTGCAGTAATGAGGAAAGCCAGAGCTATATTGATCACATGCAGTAGATACCGGATCAGAGGACCTCTGCCAGTCCCTCAGAGCCCACTTTATACAGCCTGAGAACCCACCATAATCCCCTCTCATTTACAATTTTACATCTGTGCCCCCCATCCCATCCCTCTTGATCCATTTTAGAGGTTCTCCCTCCTTTTGCACTTTTTTTCCCTCATCTACTGTTGTCTCATCGTTCTCTCTGCCTTCATGTATCAGCCTCCTTATTCATGTAAATCCATTTGCTGTGAGAATGAAGCTTGTCTAATGTCCTGAACACTGCTGGATTTCATGCCATTTCTTCCTGGTAACGGTAGAATAATGAAAATGTAAATAGCGTTAAGCTGGGTAGCTTAAGACAACCTCTTAATGAAGGCAGTGAGAGAGAGAGAGAGAGAGAGAGAGAGAGAGGGAGCGCATGAGAGAAAGAAGGAAGAAAAGAAAGAGACGTTGAGAGAGAAACTGCAGACATTTTTAGCTTCAAAAGAGTCCTGTCGTCACTGGCTACAACATCACATGCAGCAAATCACTGAGGCGTGTGTATGGGAACCAGCTAGAAAAGGGACACTATAGGAATTCGAGATGTGTGGTAAGAATTGCCGTCACATAAAGCCTTTTAAAGTGTATCCTTTCGGCATTTCAACTGGTATGCTCCAAACACCATTCACTCTCTTTTTTTCTCATGTTTGCTTCTTTAGACTTTCCCCGAGGTTGCCCGTCGACCTCAAGAGCACAATCCCAGCCTGCAATCTGCTGAGACGTTAATCAAGCTTTCATGTTTGTCTCACTCTGATGTGCCTTTCTATTAAAGGGATGAACCTAATATTTTGTGAGAATTGATGATATCAATATTCTCTCTGCCTGAGCACTCACATTGTTTTTTACACATGCGCAAGTGAGGGGGAGGCAGTTATGTAAGAAGGGATACAAGAGGGCTTCCCTTGAGCTTTAGATATACTGAGAGGAAGGAAAGAGCAAAGGAGAGGAACGCAGTACGCAAAGAGAGAAAAACACCGGAAACTGGGCAGAGGTGCACAAAGTTGACCTCACATGCTGCTGATGAAAAGATGAAGTTAGGGTAACAAAAGGGGTGTTGGAAAGGAAACTGAAAAAAAAAACAAAAAAAAACATAACAATAAGCTAAATCAAAAAAAGAAAAAAAGGAAAGGAA
>VUQK01015225.1:0-14939 GCA_015106715.1 Bujurquina vittata
ATACCATGTCACTAAACCTAAATAAACTGTTTTTTTCAGCAACCGCATGATGCTATCATGTCAATATGAAACAAAATCTCTGAACAATATTTCAAGAACCTTGTTGAATCTATGCCATGAAAAAATAAGGTAGTTCTGAAGACAGACGTAGGTCAAACCCAGTACTAGCAGGTGTAATAAAATGGCCAGATTTATTCAGGTTATTGGCATTAATACCTAAAACAGTGCCTATTGGCAGTATAATTCCTGTAGGAGGATAAATAAATAGATGAATACATGGCAACATTTAGGATATGTTTATTAAATATGTCACTTTCCAGCTTACAGGGTACGGTAAAAAATATAATAAAAACAGAGATAAACATGGCAGGTTGTGATATTAATCAAAGCTACGATTGACTACTTTTTTATTTATAATAATTTGTTATAAATGACAAAGACATGGCATTCATCAGAACATTTTTTAGTAACAGTACCTCCAGATAATCAGTCTATAGGATTATTGTAACTACATCATTATAGTAAAACAGAACAAAGTATGACATGATAGTATGGCACTAATCAGATTATTTGTTGTGTTAAAGTATAAGTAATGAAATAAAAAAATACTGAGTTGTTTTTTTTCTACTAGCGCAGCCTACACCGATCAAAGGATGAGTTACTAGCGATAATTCTTATAATAAAAGCAACATACTTAAGACAAATTAAATGGAAAGACATTAAAAAAATACTAACATAGTATGAAAGGTCAACTCAGCTGCTCATTAGTCTCAGCTCCTTGTCCACTACCTACAATATTGCCCCTGCATGTATTTCAAATAAATCTAATAAATACAAATAGTATAACAGTGTTTGAAGGAGCATTTGTTCAAAAAAAAGGAAATGATAAAACTCTGGTTATGTACAAGACTGTATCAGTTATTATTATAAAATGTGATGCCACAAGCAGATCAGTTAATTAGATGAAACCACCACGTCCAGTTCTTTAACTCCTTCCTGGGTAGAGGTGAGGCCGCAGCTTCCTGAAAGGGGGCTATCAGAGAAATGGCTGGCAGACCTGGGCACTGCAGCTGGAGAAGAAGGGGCCTGGGCTAGACCTGGCTTCTTAGGGGGGATTGGTGGAGGATTGCCCCGCTCTGCCCTCGGTATGGTGGGTGATTTTATCCCCTGGGGAATTATCCCTGCAGCCCTTGCAATGACTGGAGACAGGGGTGCTGCCAGGCTGCGGTAGTCTGTACCGAAGGGTGAGTTGTTCTGTGTGGGGAGCTTCGCTGTAACACTTTGCTGGCCAGTGGTGAAACGTGACAAGACTTGAGTAACTGTGCTGCGAGCGATCTGCTTGACCGGACTGCCCTCTGGGGAGGAGGTGACTGTCACAGGAGAGTGGTCCTTCGGCGAGAGAGGAAGAGTAGGCTGTATGGCCTGGGACTGCGGCTCTGGGTCAGTGGTACCCTGGAATTTATGGCGAGCAGCGTGGAAACGCTGATTGATCCCGGCTTGGTAGGGAGACTGAAAGCTTCCAGGGTTTGGACTGCCTGGTGGCCGTTTGGCAAGATCAGGTGAGGTGCAGGGGGAGGAATAAGGAAGAGTTGGGGAGACAGCAGTGGAGGAGGAAAATGATGTTTGGGTCTGAATCTGAGGATTTTCGTTGCCATTCTGTGGGCCATGATGCCCGTTAATCTCTGTCAAACAATGGTGACCATTTGGCTGTGCAGCAGGCTGGTCTCTGTCCTCCTCTAAGTCCTCAACTTTAATAGACTCTACTAGTGAATTTCCTGGAGGAACTTTTGTGGCCCACTCTTTTCCTCCTGCTTCCACTGAAGCTGTGATGGATCCTCTAGTTTCTTTCATTGTGTTCACTTCCTCCAGCTTCCTCTTGAGCTCTTCTACCTGATCACAAGAAAAAGAAGATGCTTTTTTTTTTTCTTTTGCAGAAATCTAACTCTGCACTAAGATTCTCCTGCTGTAAAAAACATGAAATAATATTAGAAAATTTGCAAAATGTATAGTCTTAATGAATGAGTCCAAAACCTGTTGTTGTAGTTGACAGCAATGAGCTTCCTCCTTCTTCAAACGTGAGCGGAGCTGTTCACGCTCTGTGTCAAACTCAGCCAGCTGCTCCTCCACCCTTGCCTCCATCCTCAAAGCTTTTGTCCGCTCATCTTCCAGTTCGTTTCTCAGGGACTGACAAGTCTCCTTTTCCTACATCAGAAAAAGTTAGTGAAACACTTTTTAGTCAGAGTATAGCATCAAGTCAATTAAACTTCAGGGATAGTGAAGGTCCGTTAAGTAGCAGAGGGGGTTGTTAATTGGTTTTAGTTGCTTTGGGGATAATCAAATTAACAACAGGTGAACTAGAGGGGCAACAATGAGACAATCCCCAAAGCAGGAATGGTTTTAAAGGTGGAGGCCACTGACATTATTTCCCTCCTCATCTTTTCTGACTTTTTGTTCACTAGTTTTGCAATTGCTCAGTGTCACAACTGGCAGTATGAGGTGATATCTGGACCCTACTGAGGTTGCACAGGTAGTCCAACTCCTACAGGACAGCACATCAACATGTGCCATTGCCAGAATGTTTGCTGTATCTCCCAGCACAGTCTCAAGAGCATGAAGGAGATTCCACGAGAGTTGGACATGGCCGCAGATGGTCCTTGACCCACCAGCAGGACTGGTTCTTTTGTTTAAGGAGGAACAGGATGGGCCCTGCCAGAGCCCTACAAAATGACCTTCAGCAGGCCAGTGGTGTGAATGTCTCTAACCAAACAATCAGAATCAGACTTCATGAATGTGGCTCGAGTGCCTGACGTCCTCTTGTGGGCCCTGTGCCTGGCACTGTGAAGCCCGACTAGAATTTGCCTTTGAATACCAGAATTGGCAGGTCCACCACTGGCACCCTGTGCTTTTCACAGATGAAAGGAGGTTCCCCTTGAGCATATGTGACAAACGTGAAATGTCTGGAGAAGCTGTGGAGGACATTATGCTGCCTGTAACATCATTCAGCATGACCATTCAGTGGTGGGTCAGTGATAGTCTGGGAAGGCATATCCATGGAGGCAACAGCACCCTGACTGCCATTAGGTATCAGGATGAAATCCTTGAACCCATTGTCAGGCCCTACACTGGTCCATTGGGTCCTGGGATCCTCCTGGTCCATGAACCTGCCCGGCCTCATGTGTTGAGAGTATGCCACATGAAGGCCCACGCTTGCCTGAACTAAATCAAACGGAACACCTCTGGGACATATGACGCCACCAGGTTGCACCTCACTGTCAAGGAGCAGTGATGCTCTGGTCCAGGATCCCCCAGGACACCATACATGTCTTATTATAAACATGCCCCAATGTTGTCAGGCATGTACACAAGCATGTGGGGGCCATAGAAACTACTGAGTACCATTTTGAATTGCTGCAATAAAATTTTGGCCTGTCGCATAATTTTTACACTTAGACTTCAAAAGTCTTTGAATTGAGCCCTCTGTAGGATAATCATTTTCATTTCCATCAAACATCCCTTGTGACATCCTTTCATTCCTAACACACTCCCCAGTCCATAACAGTATCCAGCATGATTTTCCCCCCCATTGAGATCTGATGTTTTCAAAGTATTCCTTTAATTTTATTGAGCACTATACAGCAAGTCTTAACAAAGTCTAAGCATGAAGAGGTTCTATGCCTAGACAAGATTCTAAACTTCTTTGTACCTTTTCAAGTTTACGGCTCAGCTCAGTTAGTCGGTGCCCCTCCTCCAGAGCTCTGGCACTGGCCCACTTGCACTCTTTGGCCAAAGCACAGGAGAGCTGTTTGTGCTGAGCCCGTTCTTCTTCTAGCTGGTCAGTAATGCGCCGCTGTTCTTTTTCCAGCCGGCGAACCTGGCTCCTCTCAAACTCCAGCTTACAACAGAGAGAAAAACATGTTAATTACCTCTGCTGCTTTAGACGTACTATGGCTATTACTGAGTGACTCTTCATTTACTGATTTTGTATAGAGCACATTTTGGACAAACATTTATTGTGAAATCTGTGACATCATCAATGAGCGGGCACCTGTTGTTGTAAGCGCTCCCTCTCCTTTTCCAGGATGTAAGTGACATCATCTCCCTCTGCTGTATCCTCTGCATGCTTCCTCTTTTCCTCCTCTAGATCTGCAATGACCTGAAAAAACCAAAAACACAGCAGAGAAACAAAATGATTTCACACGAGTTGGCCTACTTGATATTAAAATGAATAATGATTATTTTAAAAACAATATGATCACTACACTGTAAGCAGAGCTGCCAATGGCAGCCAAGTTAAACAAATGACTCCCCAAAGTGCAGGCACCATCTCCCTATAGGGCCTTGGAGGTACTGCAGATGAGTTGAAAGAGGTATTTTACAAAAAATAAAATGGTTCTTAATGCATCTTAAGTTACAAATAGAAATATAAAATATTTGATTGAATATTTTCACTATAAAAAGTAATCAGAACTGATAAAATATGTTTTTAAAAAACTCTTAGTCCTGTACTTTACTGGCTACTTCCTCAGTTATGTCTTCTTTATCAACCATTATGAGGATTATTTTTATCTTTTTCCCCAATTGATTTTTTTCCCCAAATCTGCATCAGGAACCATTCAGTTCTGGCAGTCCTGATTAAGAAAGACACATCCACTTACCCTTCTGTGCCTGCTTTCAGCTGCAGCCAGCTGGGCCAGCATCTTCTCCTGCATTCTCCTGCAGTGGCTTACCACCAGTTTGAGAACCACCAGAGGGTTGGAGGTAGAGGAAGAACAGCCAGGCTCCTTGTTCTGGCCCCCCACAGCCTCACTGTCTCTCTGCAAGGCCTGGAAGGGGTCACTGAGGTTGTACCTTCCATAGCGCTCCTGAATGAATAGCTCTTTGCGCTGCGCCTAAAGAGAAAACCACAGAAGAGTCAGCCTTTTTTTCTACAGTAAGCTTACAACTGGGCTGTAGCATGTTTATAATTTTCCTGGCTTCTTACACTTACCTGAATGTCCGCTATTATTGCATTTTTAGCATGAGGTGCAATCATTCATGTGTGAAAATGGCACCTAACTCAAGGGATGAACCAGTGTTGTATCTACATTTAACAGATTTAACAAAGAACCTTTTAAATTGTACCTTTAGGTACTTTTGTTACTAGCAGCCAATCAGAAAACAAAAAAAATGTTCACATTTGTTTAACAGAAGCCACAAAAAACGTCAAAGATAACATAATTAGACAGGCGAAAAATTTGTTGATTCACACAGAGCTATTAGCAGAATGCGTGACATCGCTTGGCATGGTGTGCAGTGTGTCCTTAAAAAATTGAGGCATCTAGAAAAGTGGAGGAAAAAAGAAGTTTGGGACCTCAAAAACTGCTGTATCTATAGCAAAATAAAAGAGTATCTGAAAGTAATGCCTTTAAGAAATAGGAAAAAGTCCAGCAAAGCCCTGACACATGATCTAAGAGACCTCTCTGGCTCTTTAGTTGATTCATCTCCTGTTTGCCAAAACCTCATCAGAAATGTCTTAATGGCAGGGTGGCTGTCAAGAAGACATTTTTAAGCAAGGGTAACAGGAAGAAAAGGCTGAGGTATCAGTGGCAACAAGTCTTATGGATTGCTGAATGCAAATTTGAAATTTCTGGTTTAAATTCTTGTCAAGATATAAGATGGAGGTCAGGAGAGAAGTCAGTTAGTGGTGTTGTAAACACAGAAAAGTACCAACAGATTATGAGCCACCATGCAATACCATTGGAAAAGTTATTGGTTGGCAGCGACTTCATTTTTTTTGGCACAACAATGTTCCCAAACACAGTGCCAGTGCAGTAAAAGCATACCTTGATAGGAAAACACTCAATGCAACATTATCAGTCCTGGACTGACCTACGCAGAGATCAGACCTTAGCAATACTGAAGAAGTGTGGGATCATCTTGACAGAGAACAGAATAAAAGGTAGCCAACATCAAAAGAAGAGTTTTTGATGTCCTTCAAGAAGCTTGGAGAGCTCTTCCTGAAGACTGTGTGAAGAACTTACAGGAAAGCTGCCTAAGAGAATTTAAGCTGTTAAAGAATAAAGGTGGTCATTATGTGCAGTAAATAACAGCTTTGTCTCTGGGTGCATTTTACTGTGTTAGCATCAAACTTCCTCTCTACCAAAGAACACTCTCGGGAACTTCCTTCCCTCCAACTCAAAATTCCACTCCTGTGTCTGTAAAATAGATATCTTACCCTAGTTGCAATTCATCTAAGCAGACAGCATCAGTCGCCTGAAATCCCCATAACTGTTTGTTATTATGAAATGATTTAATAGTTATAATCTCTGGCAGCTGTTAACACGTTGCTGTTGTATCTACATTTAACAGCTGTTAAATGTTGCTGTTTCTTCACGTCTACAAAAACAGGAACTCAAATGCTTTTGGCACACCATGATTAACATCTCTAATATTGATGGCGAAGATGTAAATAAGCAGTAGTTATGGGCAGGGGAAAAAAATAGAAAGGACACGTAAAAAGAAAAACAAAAAAATGCTACCAGGAGGAAAGAGCAACAGATGGTGTGTATGTCTGTCTGTGTTTAGCAGGACAGCTGCTCTAGACTGGGCCTTGGCCAAGCAGACCTGTTCTGTTTAACTCATGACAAAGGAGGGACGATAGCAGTGAGACATTTCAGGTTTAGAAGATGCCTTTAGGCCTGCCCTGAAGAGATGCTGCAAAGAGAGAGAGAGAGAGCGAGAGCGAGAGAGAGAGAGAGAGAGAGAGAGAGAGAGAGAGCAGAAGGCTGTAGCAGAGCTGGCAGCGTCTTAGTGAGGTTTCAACAAAAGAGGATAAAGAGATTAGAGAGAACAGTATCCGCTCTGGCAGGGTGAGGAAAGCGCTCCTGATGACTGATACCAAGATTACTCAAAAAGTTTAAAGTGTTTTCAGAAGTGTGGACAGGCCTGCAAAGCAATATTCATCCATTCTTTTCCAAAACCTGTGAGAAAAGCTAAATAATTCATTATTTGTCCCCAGCTTAAATTCCTGGACCTTACTGCAGTTCATCAGGACCATTCATCAGGGATTACTGTGGTATTAAAACCCTACTGTGGCCAAATATACCTAACTGTTAGTCTCTAAACAAGAACTTGTAGAGATAGATTAGCCATCATGGTGGACAACTACCGAGCTTAATAAGTTGCCTGTTATATCAGTGCATCATTGTTTTTCTCAGGCAGTGTAAAACTAATACACAAGTACAATTAGTAATGGTGGAAAGTTCTGATAAAAATGGCATTTCACATGGCGAGATAGATGTGTGTAATTCAACTGAGCAGAAAACATGAGCAAATAAGCTGAAAACTAACAAGATCAAATTCAAACTATTTTTATGAAGTTCCTGAAGCTCATTCTAGCCAGTTGTTTCCAGAAAAACACAGGGAGTGCTCACAAATGGCTTCAGACAGAAAATCAGAGTTCAAACAGTATTTCCAGAGAGATCTGAAGCTTTTGGTTGTCGTTTTCTCCATCTTCAACGTTGGCTCATCTGGCACAAAGAGAGGAGGACAAGGCTGGGAGGCTTCATGCCTGTTATTTGATCCAGTCCGCTGAGGACGGTGTGAAGGCGGATCAAACAGAATGGCGGGTGAAACAGGAAAACACGGGTTGCCCAAGAGAATTCAAAAATGCCTCTCAAATGTGGGCATTATCGAAAGCCCAATCACCATTTAGGAACTCAGAAGCTGGCTTTTGTGCAATGCAGGATATCTATTTTGTTGCCCTTGTACTCACTATGTTATAGGGCGCATATGGTGTTTATACTGGCGCTAAAAATAACATACCATCACCTAATTTTGAAGAGAAGTGTCTAAAGAGAAATCTGTCTGCAGAGCTGGCCTACAGCCCACTGCTGTTCCCGTCACTGACTGTCTGCCTGATGTGTCACTTTACAGTCAAAGACTAAAAAAAGCTTATATGAGTTTCCATTCTTGGCTACGTCAGCGATATAAAATGACACTTCTGAAAAAAAAAGATGACTTATAAATCATTCCTTACAAAGGAAAAATTATTTTTACAACATATAAATAACTAAAAAAATGTTTTGTTATTTTATTCTTTTTTGTACTTATTCAGTCTGCACGGAGTACACTGTAACATACATAAATATATATATTTTTTTTTTATTCACAGGACACCCTCCCTCCCATTACACAAATGTTTACTCATAAACACAGCCCTGCAGTGCAGAGACAGATGTGTACTTCCTCAGCACAGAGAGAGGCTGTTCTCCTCTGCATCGCTTCTCCACTGTTGCAAAGTGAGAAAAAAAAACTTTCTGACGCTACTTCATACTTAGTGCCCAGACACAGTATCATACTGTACATGTACAACACTCATAACCATTCAGTGCATGGTTGTTATGCATCACAGTTTAGTCTCATTATTCATGCCTTCGTCTGTTGGCTACAGTTGATGGCAACGTGTGTGTGCTTTTTCTTGGGAAGTTGTCTTTTTGCCATGGCTACAATGGTTCAAATACAGCTTATCTTTTGCTGACATATGCCTAGAGTCTTTCTGCTATGCAATGTTAGCAACAAGATTGGTATAATACAAGATTATAAATGGATTTTCTACTCTAGAGTCCTATATATACTCATTAGTATTCTATGTTAAGGAAAAGGATATCCAAAAACTACTATCTATCACTGCTGATAAAGTGCAAACTATTTTACATTAACATGATACTGAATCTAATCAGCTGATGCATCACTGACCAACAAACAAAACTGCTCTTCCCTATTTCAGCACCTAAACACAGCACAAGGTAAAGCTTTTGAGGCAGTTTCATTTGGAAACTCTACTCAGCTACACCACGTGAAGCCGACAGTTAATTAAAGGCTCATTTCCATATTTGAGTCCCTTTTGAACTTAAAGACTCATATTCCTTTCCCCAAACCAAAGGGACTACTGGATCACTGCAGGGTTTTGTGTGCCAAACATAAGCATTGCCAGAGACTCACTTCCTTTTGAAAGCCACAGTGTGAGCAGCTGCAAAAGTGAGTCACAAGGGGAAAAATGCAGCAGATAGTTAGAATGCCACTGATAGTTCTGCACAATTAAATATAGAGCACCACAGAAGAAACACACCATTAACCTCACATCCTGTACTTGCTGTACAATAGAATATCCTGTAGAAAATCACTGATAAGAGGTTTTAAAAACACAGACAGTAGACAACAGATGAAAACCTGACAGTTTTTGTACTTTTAAAATAAAATTAGTGAACAGTTTATCGTGCATGTGATACAGTTTATCTGTGCATATCTGTATCCCTGTTATCACTATGGTGAATTGTGTTAAAGCTAAACATCTCTCACATGACAGTGACAGTGTAGCAGTTGCACATAAGTTAAAACAAGCATGAGCAGCCTTACTTCTCTAATTACTGCTGGCGGACCTGTTAATGTTTACAATGAGCACTGAATACAAATTATTCATATACAAATACAAAGCATTAGACAAGCGCAAACTTAATTTTTATGGGTAATAAAATTTTGTTGCAATGTTTCCACAGTGGTCAACCTCACTGGAGGTGCTAAAGTTAAAATCAGAGAATTAAATGCCTGTGAACTTGGATTATCTGCATATTGCAGATGCAACTGCCGTCAACTGGCAGTTGCAATATTTTACCAGACAGACAAGCAATGCCATTCATAAATGGAAGAGTTATGGGGTTATATTTCACTGATAATGATCTAGTTTCTTGTTAGGGCAAGACCAAAGATTCCAGGATTTGACAGCAGAAAGGTATGAACTTGTGTTTTCACTTTAGCTAACTCATTTAGAAAAACAAAACAAAACAAAACAAAAACAGGAATCTTGCAGTGCACAGTGATTAAAAATCCTAACCGCACAAGGCTGGAAATAAAGGCTGAGTAACTTTTTTTTTTCTTTGAGAAAATTGTTTTAATTTATTTACCTGTAAGTTAGTGATCACACACTTATAAAACTGTCTCACTGGTCCATTGGAAGGCATGAATGAGTTAAGAATTTGTGTAGATGGGACCATGAGAGAAGTACAGCCATATTCACTTCAAGCTCCCTCCAGTTAAGGCCAATGTTTATTTGTTCACTCCTACTCTTGCTCACAGTGAGTCATCAGGCACCTAGTGTGCTGTAACTCTTCTTGCCTTAGATGGCCAGATCCCTGGGGAGATGTAGGAATGTGGTCTAGACACAACACATGAACATTCAGTAGTGGGCTCTCTCAGATGGCTGCTCTGCAATCCACTAGATTTCCTCTCCCAAGTTTTTTCTTTCACTAGTATAGTTTACACCAAGAAAATAACTTGGAATAACATTCCAAGTGTGTAATGGCTTTAAGATGCAAAAGTTACTGGCAAAAAATAAAGTATGCAAAATTGCAAAAAAAAAAAAAAAAAGTTTAAAAAGGCAAAGCCATGTCCTGCAGAAATGTGCCATCATAAAGTTGCATAATCCACTGCTTATCTTACATTTGTGGGTTTACGTCTCTGTAAGGTTTTCTTACATTTTTTCAAATATCTGAATAAATGTATCCTTAAAGTAACATAAACAGTCAGAGAAAGCATGAGAAAGCATGTGGACGTCGTGATACAGCAAAGGACACGCGATGAAGGAAAATAGCCTGTCAATCCTTTAACTGAAAGGCAGCATTAATCCTGCCAACATTAGGCATTTTAAGATCAGAGCTGTGTTGAACCGGCAGTTTAAACTCTGTAATGGCTAAATCAAAGAGAATTTTTGTGCACTATTCACTGGTTCATCGATCACTTATCAATACCCAAAAAGATTTACTCCATTTTCTGTAGAGTTTTTTCCAATTTAGTCAGAGTAATTCTCACATAGACGTAACTCTTTACTTGGATTGGCGCTTGGGTGCATTAACCAGTGAATAATCCACACGCTGCTACTTTTAAAGCTGATTCCTTGCTAAAAAGCCCTTCTCGTCTCACGTTTCCCTACCAGCTATCTTGCTAGAGGTTTACTGTAGTCCACATTCCCAATTTAATTCTGCTGCTTTTCTGATTAGTCTTCCTGGACAAACTCCAACTCTGTGTTTTAGTACTGCAGCAGCCAATGTCGTCTTTAATTCTGCTCTTGAAATCAACTACAAAGTGGAAAGTAACTCAAACAGAACTAGCAGAGTTGTAAAACTTTTGAAGTGCTGCTCCAATAGTATTTTGATGAGTCATGATGCAAAAGAATGTTCTGTTTTGCTTATGTTGGACCTGTCCTCTCCCATGGATACTGCTGATTACTTTATGCTTAATAGAGATACTAGGTGGGTGTATTGGGATCTTCTTTGGAGCAAAATATCTGTCTGAACCATCCTTTTCTATGGCTTTTTTGCTTTAAATTTGTAAAAACAGAGCAACAACACACAGGACGTGGACATACACCAAAGAAAACAAGACAAGCAGAAACAAACAAGACAGAAGAAGGATAGTAAGGAAAAAAATAGACAGTGGGGTATTGAGGTGTAAATGAATGTAGTGCATACTACAAATGGTTCTAGCCAGCGTCTGACCACCAGGCACCGCACCTTATTGTGGTGCAGTTGTGCCGGGCTGAGAGTTTCAGCAGTTAGCGGTTGTTCGTAGATTTAAAAAAGACTACATTAGGAAGAAAAGACGTTAACGAAACAACACAAGGAACGATTGGTGTATAAAGGCCAAATTTACATACATATCAGCCACCTTGCTTGCTGGATTTAAATAAACTACCACACCCCGGTGGTACTGCAAGTTATTGCAATTTCAGCATGTTTCCATTTCCGTTGTCCTGTGCCAATGTGACCAGGGTCTGCTGGCTGTGCATCATGCAAGGCTGATGACTAATAAAGGATAAGTAATAAAGGAGACAGAGTTTTTGCAACAGTGGCTCCCTGACTCTGGAACGCTCTTATCCTGATCCTGAGATCTGAGGACACAACGGTCTCTTTTAAAAATCAGCTAAAAACTCATCTGTTTAAACTTGCTTTTGGGGAACTTTTGTCCTTATCTTTTTAGTATTTTGTTTTGAAGCACTTGGTGATATTTATCTTGGAAGGTCCTATATAAATAAAATTTTACTTTTACTTTTCTTTACATTACTTA
Source organism: Bujurquina vittata (assembly GCA_015106715.1). Taxonomy (NCBI): domain Eukaryota; kingdom Metazoa; phylum Chordata; class Actinopteri; order Cichliformes; family Cichlidae; genus Bujurquina; species Bujurquina vittata. Next base: position 12,100 of record VUQK01015225.1, read on the forward strand.
GATCTCACCAAGGCTGCAAGCCTAGCAGATGCTGTCCAAGACAGTGGGATGGGACTTAATTTGAGGGATAAGAGACTCACTGCAGAGCCAGCTCATTATATCACTCCATTATTTACTTGTCATAAAGTACTTGCTCATGCTAATCAGCTTATGCTAATCTGATTAAAGCTGTAATGTTTAAAGATCCTTCGGGTAAATCTTGAACTGGAAATGCATCTAAATATCATTGTTCACAGACCAAGTTCTCACGACTGTAGTAGAAATTTTTCTCATACATCCTTACCCCACAGGCTTGTCACACCCTAACTAGGTATTTGCAGATTTCAAAATTACTATTAAATTATTATAATTGGGTTATAGTTACATTATCTTTGAATGGAAATTTTTAATGCAGGGAGCTAGCTTCCAAATCACTACAAGAGAGGTCTGAAGTCCTAAGTTGATGTTCCGTGATTCAGAGAACTATAGTACCCAAATAAGTCAAAACGATCCTTTAAGCATACAGTAGTAATTAATAACAAAGACTGCATATAGGAGTGATTTGAGATATTTCTATGGATAAATTAATTCCTGCCATCACTGCAGAATTCATCCTGAACACATTCACTGTCAAAACCACAAGTGTTGAATGGCCACTTTTTATTCTCGGGTTTGAATGTTTCACATTAAAAAGACATTTTGTGCAGGGACTTTCTAATATCACAACTATGTTCCTAAATCTGATGATGGATACCTTTAGGGCTTCAATGACCAGATCCCGAGCTTCCAGTTCTCCCTCCAGGATGCTGAAAAGCATCAGCAACTCTTGCTTGTTCAAACTCTCCATGTTCAGCTTGGACTGTGAAGACAAGCCATAAAAAAAGAAAGCTTATTTTTTTTATGTTCTTTATTGTAATTTATACATTTAAAATGCACTGTAATATATTTTTTTACTTTTATTTAAGTATTTTTCTTACTTCTCAACTTTCCCCCACAACAATACAACCATTTCTCAGTCTTTTAATTCATCTTCAAATTCAAAATTTCCCAAAATCAGACATGCAGACAGCCTGATCTAGCCCACTGATTTATGAGCTTTCTGTGGATACGTAGTTATTATCTTGGGAGAGAATAATTTTACGTAGCAGACTGAGTGTGCAAAATATATACAAAATGCTTTTTCTCTTTTTTTTGAAGAAAGCAGACAGGTTGGTTTAGGTATACTGCAGCTAGGGCTGAAATGATTAATTGGATTAATCGTAATAATCGATTATTAAAATAATCGACAACTAATTTCGTAATCGATTACTCGTTAACTGGAGTATACAGACTCAAAAAAAAGGCCATTTGCTGAAAAAAATAACATATTCAGAGCAGTTATTCAGCCAAAACTGTACAAAATATATATACATTTTGCATTTAAGGTAAAATCACCTTTGTGTGTAAATATGTTTTACCCAAAAGTTCTCAAGTTGCATAGTTTTAGCTACACCTGGTTCAATTTTACTGAAAAAATTGCTATATTATTGCATTTTAGGCAATAAAATGATTATTTTCTTATTTAAAAAATTAACTGATTTTTTTGTTTATTTGCATCTTTTAATGTATTTCTAATATTATATAAAAAACAGCTTAAGCGGTTCAATGAAAAATGTCCAAAATGTGCCATTTTTAATCCGATTAATCGATTGTCAGAATAATCAATAGATTACAATCGATTACAAAAATAATTGTTAGTTGCAGCCCTAAGTATAGCTTAAAGGTACACTGAGTGTCTAGTAAAGTGTGCTAAATATTTAGCAACAGCACAATTTAAGCAACACAGTGTTCATGTTTGTAAGGTTCCTCACAACAGTGCAAGCAGACGTGGTGATCAGATGCACAGAGATCTCAGGAGACTGTAGCTGACTGATCACATGTTGAAGATAATATCACTTTGTCCTCCAGCTGTGCTTTCTCGTCATAATTGGGCATTATGACAGTTTGTTATTTTCTGTTGTTAAAGTTATGTGGTCTCTTTGTAGTGTCTCTGCTCTCACAGCTGTGTTGGTACTGCTGACAAGCCCTGCGGTGTCCACATCTCAACATCCAACCACGTTCTGCCCAAGTGAATGCATGCAGGCCTCTCTTTGAAATTAGATCAAAGCTGTTGATGGCACTACACTGAGGATCCTTTATAGATGGGACTCATCATGTGGGAAGTCTGAGATGGATGATCACTCTACTTAATAACAGAGACGCAAGCTCAAGCTTGAATAACTGAAAAATCTCCCTCTCTGCTGTCACCAAACCATGATCAACACCTGAACTACCATCCGCTCTGATCTGAGCACTCTGGTCACCATAACTTTCCACATCATGAAGTCATCAGGCTGATCTCTGAGCATACTCATAGACAGAAACCCATGGGGTCTTTATAGTTTAGCAAAAGAAGCTGCAAGATTTTACAGTCTTCTTTAGCGCAAGTAGCACAGAAACCCAAAAATGAATATCATTCTTAAAACCTTAGCATTTACATGATGCCTAATAGGAAAACAAGTACGCAGAAGTTGGAATGAAATGACCCTGCTGAACTGCATCTGCAGCCTACAGCAGCGTCCTCTCACAAAGAAGGCCCAGTGTTTTAGTTCTGCCGTTAGCAGCACTCATGGCCTGTGGCTTAACCACAAGGGTAAAAAGCTAATTAAACTACAGCACACACATCTCCCTCGATTTTGGTTTACAGGCCTGCTTGCTAATTTCACAGGCCACGATAATCACTGTGAGAAGTGTGTTCACTATGTTATGAGAACAGTCTGGACCAGCAGGAGCCTACATGTGCCGCCGTACTTTTTTAGATCCTCAACATTTTAAAATTATTC